>OU015473.1:3251074-3488625 GCA_907164805.1 Brachyptera putata
ATCCTTGCACATCGCTGCCTAGATGAATATGAATGTGATATTTTATTGCAGATAGAGATATGTTCAAATACGATAAATACAACTTTGAAGATTTTTCCATGACATTCGGAATATAAATTCGAGTATTGATCCAAGTATGACAGTAGGTTGGCCTATGAATGGAAAAAAAAGAATAACTTTCCTGTAAAAAAATCGTCTGCTATCATAGATACGGATTTTGAATTGCATATATAAGATTATATAAAGACCTATATGTCACATATACGTGAGAAAGAAGGCAGTAATTGAGACATTTCAGAGATCATTTGGAGCATACATTTTCACTTTTTCTCGACTGAGGGAAACCCATAGTATGACTATATCTGAATAATCGAGAATCGTTTCAAGAATGCTATAATTAGTATCATTTCCTCAGTTCTACGGCACTGTAATGCATCAGCTTCACGCTAGATGGCGAATTGAAATAAACTTTAAAATCTTTTTCTCTATTTTTCATAAACAGAAATATAATTATTCCAAAAATGAATAAATGATATTATGAAAACATTAATAGAGCCAAAACACAACCCTGTCAATTTGTATTTTCAAAATACATGCAACCACTAAAACTTAATTTACCACTAGACCAAATTTAATTCCTCTACCCATGACCTCTAATTCCATCCATTATCCATTAGAGGCACGCCATATTCTAATATCAATCTCGCCAGCATACTATTAATAGGCACAGTTTTACAAACCAGCTACCCTATTGGTCGATAACGCTATGACGTCACTAGGATATCAGCCAATCGGCGTCGAGGTGGAAATGCGATTGCGTGATGGCCTGGAAGGGGTTGCAGCATCATATCTTTCTCTCCCCTCCCTTACCACCACTTTCCCGTTTATTTCCCCTCTGCTCCCGGGATGTATGCTACCTGTGCAGAGCCAAGAGACCGGGGATCTCGACGTGTGTGCCGGGTTAGCCTATCCCTGCGACAAGGGGCAACCTCAACGGCATCTCAACTACAGTGTAGTATATTTAAGTTTTTAACATTAATATAATTTATTAATTAATTATATAATTAATCCCTGTGAATATATCAGATTAAGTGTTAAATTTGTTTATAAAGAAAGTGTTTATGAGTGGTGGAAAATATTAAATCAAATTTGTTGAAAAGTTTGTTTGAAAATCGATTTTAATGACTGTTGAATATATATTAAAATTGGAAGGAAAGTGAAGAATTAAGGACTGTTACGTGATCAAGAATATGCACTGAAATCGAGTTTACATCAAGATTTTAAAGAATAACGAGCGAAAAATCTCGGAGAAAATCAATAATATCGATCGAGGCAGCCATTTTGTCCTGAAGAAATTTGGCGGAACCTATTAATTGTTGTAATTAATACATATCAAAATATATAAACATATCATAAATATACATATCTACTACCCATAAGTCTGTTAATCAAAACACATATCAAATCTCCGTATAAAAACCTAATATTAGTTTCAAAAAAAAATCGATCCTCAAAAATCGAACGCATTTTGAAAAAAAAAAACGAATGCAATTTTCAAAAATCGAACACATTCGTAACTGAATCAGTATTCCAAGCTTGGATCGCATATAATCATAGCGGCGTCCGTCGAAGCAGTTACGGTGGCATCGACTGAGGAAGCGCCTACCGTCGGTGGAGTGTTTGGTCGACTTCCCGAACAGTTTCTCAGCGGCCTGCCCAGCTCACCACAAAGAGTCGCGTCAAACATTCGAGGCTTCTTCGCCAACAGATTCGCGACATCTATCCCAGATACCGGTAAGTCTCATCTATGAATTATATTTATATATATATCGATTTCGATCTCCCCATCCAACGATGTCGGGTTTGGGGGGTGAAGGTGACTCCACCGTCGTTTCTAGGGCTGCCTGGGATGTCGAAGACGGTGAGCCATTCCGTCTTCTTGCCCGTACTCTGCTTCTCCAGCTTCTTCGCAGTCTTCTTCCTCCTGTTGCCGCTCCACCAATTCCTTCCATCTTTCTCTGTTTTCCCACCATTTCTATCTTTCTACTCTCTCCCACTCTTCATTTATCTCTTGAACATCTCCTTCAACGCTATCAATCCACCTAGCTTTAGAACACCTACACCTAGCTTTTTAGAATTGTATATAAAAATGAAAATACAAACGCAATGTTCAGTACTCCCTCCATATACTTCGGTCACCAAAAGGCTTCCACTCGACCGCGTTTGTAAAATCGCGTCTAGGTGAGTCGATCAAGGTACGGCCGTGAGAACCGAAGTCAAAGCGGGCGTGGACGCGAGTTTCATTATAAGGCATGGGTTTCTGTAAGCTTCATTCATGTATCATCCGCTCTTTCGTAATCCTGAGCACTAAACTTTATGCTATTAGATAGAGACGGTTAATGTATATACGTGGACTGACGCCCTTTTCATTAGTTTAGTGAGAGCCAGTTTTTCAAAGTCCCGTTAGAGTGGTCGTCAGAAGTTAACCTCCGGTTGCGCGATTTTTTCGTTTTTCGACCTGCCGTCAGCGATAACGCGCACCTGACCGACGGTTATCTACTCACAAAGATAAACCCTGGATTGGGTCTTCGTTTAAGTGCCCGTTACTGCACTGCCATCGTCGTCTTGTTCACTGCCTTCTAGCATACAATTTTGCATACGCATTTAAGCACAACCAATCAGAATCGTCGTTGTTCTGGTCAGGTTCTCGCTAGAACGAACAGATAACCGGGAGTTGAAAAACGATCCTGTCGTTACAGGTCGGGGTTAGACATAACCGTCTGTCAGCTAACGCAGACATAACGAGGACTATTCAGAAACCGGCTCCAAGTCCATATAAAAATTAATTTTTGTCACCTTTCAGAACAGATGCCCTTTGATTGTAGGCCCTTTGCATTTTTTTTTAAGTGATAGAAATAACAAGTTTAAATTCTTATCTATGTTCACAATATAAGTTCCAAGCCGACTTCATGCAAGTGGAAAATGCCATGACGAACGCGACGAAATGTCCATGTTGAATAAGATCAATCATGAGTCGGGTATAACATGCATGCACCACGGTAAACCTGAGAAAGTAGAGAAAACTCTGGAAAGTTAGTTTCTTGCGAAATCTGCCGACGGTTGTTTATAGTCTCTATCATAGCATTCGATCATAACTGAAGGACTGGAGTCTAGATAAGATCAAAAAAAAAGATTGTATCAAATGATTGAATACTAGGAAAACGCCATATATGCGTTGTTAGACGAGCGGATAGTGATAGTATGGGTGAAAATGGGTAAAAACTGCTTCGAGTGGTACCAATTTAGCACATTTTATGTTTTTTCTTCAAAATAGCTGACCCGATCAAGCTGAAAATTTACATTCAAATTCACGGCATACAATATTTTCTTTTTTTTCGCTGTGTTATTCTAATGTTATTCTAATCTATTCGCCGCCGACCATCAGAGGTTTTTCATGGTTTCCCTCTATAGTCTAGGCTAATGCTGTGACGGTTCCTAAAATAAGTCGGCCATGACCGCTTCCTTCCCACTATCCTTCCCATTACCATGAATTTACCACCCGATAATGCCACAAAACTATACAGATCTAAGTCATACATTAATACATTTGAACAAATATTGGTGAAGGAAAAATCATCTTAAACTAAAATCTATTCATAAAATCTTTCCAATACCGCATTTATATATTATTTTCGTAGATTACCACAATCATTCTAATAAGCACTATAGTTCAGTTTCTTCTACTCTGATTGAAATGCAGAACTTTATCATTCTTATCAATCTAATATTGAAATTATATACGAATAGGTACACAAATAACCTTTCAAAAACATTCATCTAACACCAAAATAAACAAAAAATGTTTATTTCTTATATCTTTTGAAAATATACCACTTTAGTTTATTGGTATAATTTCACTCAGCCTTCCATCTCAATATTTATTCAGACTTGTTTTTCTTGTTTGGTAAAGATATACTCCCCCCGCCCTCCGTCTCCTTCCCCTCACCCTACCGCAACCATGTTTGTTCTGTGGTTCTATAGATTGTTTATTGAGCGGGAAAAGAGCCAAGGAAAAGCCCTCAAGGAATCGAGTGTTTGTTTGTTTGGTTCGGTGATGACAATAATGCTACTAAATTGAACATCTCGGCCATTCAATCAACTACGTGTATTTCTATAAAAAAAAATGTGTACATATATTTCGAAGTGAAAGATATCAACATTCATGTGGTTGGATTTTCATAATACCAATGTTGGTAGTGTCCGGATATATCGCAAAAACAGTTTATATTGTGTCCCGGACTTTCGGCAACTGAAGACTTTTATCCGCCGCGAAGAAGTGTGGTTACAGACAGCGTAGACCTGGTGTCAAAGTTCATTGCTTTAATTTAAAATAATAATAAAATGGGGTGATAAGATCGCCCTTGTGGTGCCCCGTCCAAACGATACCACTCTCATCCTTAGCCTTGATTGGGGAACAATGATTTTGTATCAAGTTTCGATGTTATTGAAAAAAAAAAAAATGTCGAAATTTTCTTTTAATTTAATTTGTCAAGAAGGTATCCCAATTAGATTGATTGTGTCATTGTATATATGAGACCTGATAAATGATGGCAAATCTGAAGAGTAAGCAATAGTTTGCTTATAGTTGCAATAGTTGAAATCGTGTGGCGAATTCAGTTTTCTTATTATAGTTATTTCTTATTTCTTCAAAATTCTGTATGTTGGGTCGTACACCCATTTTATTTATTTTATTTCAACATTCAAATTGATATTTTTAAAGTGAGGTCGTGAGAGCTAATAAGTTTTGCAAACATCCTTGTAAGTAATTTCCAAATTTTGAAAACAATCATTCTAATAATAAGTTGGTGTTAGGGTTTGAAGGCGCGTCGACAGCGAGGTCATTTAGCGCCTATGTTCATGTCCGTGTACTTTGCCATGGTTGTCAACGTTTGTGGATGTTTCAAGCATATTTAGGAAGCGGGATAGAAAGAGCTAGAAAAGTGAGATAAGATGATATAAAATAAAATAAAACGATAGATGAAGAGAAAAGTGACAAGAAAACATAATAAGATATTTCCTTATATATTATTTCAAAAATATATGAATACATGTTTAATATATATCTGACCATGACTATACCAGTCACCAAGTCTTATTCTAAAACATCCCCTATCGTAAGGGTCGACCTTCATTTAAAACTAAATAAATCAGTCTAAATCTCAACAAGATCCTTTCCAAACCTCAGAACACTAACTACATGTAAATCCCTTCTCGGATCTCCGAGTGCATACGTAGCGATCCGAGCGCTCGATCGCAGTTTAATAGATCGCTAGCGCTACGGGGGTGCGTTCAATATGCAGCTTAGGACACAGCGACAGATAGGCTAATCATAATTATAACTGAAAGACAACAGAGGGTCAAGGGGAGAAGAATTATATATAAAATTGTATGCAGTTAGAAACAACAGGCCCCACTGTGGCTCTGTCAACTATAAAGATTATTATTAGCCCTTATTCAAGATATTTATTGCTGTTTGTTTGTAGAATACATTATATCATATCTTGAAAGGACATATATATATATATATATATATATATATATATATATATATATATATATATATATATATATATATATATATATATATGAAAATGCTTGATACACATATGCTCTTACCATCTGAGCTAACGAGGGGAGCTGAAACTGAAATCAGGACGGGCGCGGGTTCGAGTCCCGCATAAGGCATGGGTTTTTGTGAACGTTTTTTCACGTTTCATCACTTCACCGTCCCATTGTCACTCACTCATTCGTCCCCCATTTAAACTAGCTGTTGGTGGGGTCGTGAAGCAACATACAAAAAATTAACACTTTCCATAATTTTAGAGAAATTCACTTTAGCTCCACATTTTAAAGATGTGTCAAAGATGTATTTGAGTTTTTTATCTTAATTCTCGTCATCACATATGATATATGTGTGATGTGATCCAGAAATATAGTTCATGTGAACGAAACAAACATGTCTACAACAGTCTGTCGTCTAGGCCATGCAATTCGTTGGCCGACAAGAACTAAACCCGGCCCTTCCACCCGTAGATAGTGAACGCTATCAATAGAAGAATATCTCAAAGCAAAATTAAAATAAAATATCTAATTCCCATGATACAATATTTATCAACATGGAGTCATTGTTCCTGACAATGACAGGTAGGATCGTTCGGACGAGGCACCACAAATACCTAATTATCAGTACATTATCAATTATGATATGGTTTCTCATCTAACTTAGTTCTGTATAGTTTTGTGGCATCATCGGGGGTAACTGTTTTTCATGAATTTTAGAAATTTCAAAAATACCCATTAGAATAACATAGCGCAAAAAAATCTATTTTCCAAAAAAATGAAATTTTGCGTGAAGTTAATTACATTCTGATACACATTTCTGGAAATTTTCAGCTCGATCGGGTCAGCCATTTCGAAGAAATAACATAAAATGTTCCAAATTGGTACCACTCGAAGCAGTTTCTACCTATTTTTACCCATACTATTACCATCCACTCGTCTAACAACGCATATATGGCGTTTTCCTAGTTTTTAGTCTCATTTGAAATCCGACTTGCAGACAAATTCTCGCCATCGACTGACTCACCCGTCTCAGTCTACCTACTATACGATGCACCCCATGCTGTGCTTATGCAATAATAACTACCCCTTCCATTACCACCCCTCCACCCCCCCCCCAACCCCCCTCTGTTATCCGCACACCGGCTGACAACCTTATTAAACTTTCACACACGAACTTATAAATATTTTACAACCCTCTCTTGGTTTTCTTAGGGGTGCTGTTGTCATAACATTGTGGAGGGTGTGCTGGGCATCTAGTTTCAGTTTCAGGAAGACTGGCTGATGGATATCCATGGATATTCTTGTTATCTTTATAGAACGAAGTGTAGGCATATTATTTAAAAAAATATAATGATCTCTTGTACGCTCCCATTTCACAGTATTTATATATATATATATATATATATATATATATATATATATATATATATATATATATGTGTGTTATCTCGTAAGCTTGAACGAACTCATAATGTGATAAAAATGAATACTATGGATAATTCAAGTCGTTTGAATAATTCAAGTCGTTTTTCAATATGAAACAAGCACCAATAGAATATATATACTATGGTATTATTTAATATAATTGGAAGGCTGACGTTCAACCGGTCCTATTCCGGCCTTTCTCAAAGCTAGCTGATATATTGATAATTATATATATATATATATATAGATATATATATATATAGTATCTATATATATATATATATAGATATATATATACATATATACATTTCTCAAATTTTCGCGGACATTAATGATGCTAAAATAACTTCCAGATTGTACCGCTTACCATAAAAAAACAGGCAGAGTAGACGGTTGTCTACGTTTCGGGTAGATCGCTCTCCCCCATTGTCAAGCGTCAAGTTCGACTTTCACTCAAACTAAAAATAGTAAAAGCAATAATAATAATAATACAACGAAAATACTATAACGTGAGGTCTACAATGCGTGCACAGCGAGAGTCCTGTCACGTGACTCTAGCACGCACAATTGCGTGTCGTATCACGCGTAGTGATCTTATAGTACGCACCGTGCGTCGTGCGTACTGGTACCAAGTGTACAGATCGATCACGTACTCAGACTCGAAGTACTTGTTAAGTGCGTGCACAAGTTGACTGGGATTAATGATTATTTTAGTACATAGGCTGCGTTCCGAAACCTCCAGAATCTACTGCCAGTATACCGGATGCATTCTGAAACCTACTCCGAGTAATTTACTGAGCGTTCCGAAACCCATCGTGCCAGTAAATTCGAAGGCCTACTGGATCTACTGGCGAGTACTGTACTGCAAGTAAGGCCAGTAGGTTTCGGAATGCACCCATAGAATAGGAGTTTGTGACCAATTAAAAGAAAATAATTGTATGGAATCTATCAATTTCTACAGCCCCCACGCATGTTATGGCAGTGCAATGTAATGAAATGAATAAAATTCGTGATTCTTCATATTTTAACAAGGTGAGGAAGTGGTATTTTATATGTCGATTGTTGAACATAATTATATTCAAAGTGTATCTTCCGAGTTCTTGATTTTGATGATTCGTCAAAGATCCCTAATTGGTTGAATCAACCCATCATTCAAATTTATTGAAACACCTAACCAAGGGGTCAAAAAGTTCCAGTTGATTCATTTCTCGTAAAAAAGAAAAAATGGGAAAACCGTATACAAGAATGAATATAATATAGTTACATCATTTTTTTAAGTTAGTATTTTCTCATGAAAAGTTTCCATGTTTGGGATAAAATTTGAAATGATGACCAATATTTTGAATGAAAATCTTCATGGAATTATCAATCAATTTGTACCAGAAGCGTTTGTCTTGAAACATCAGAATGGAAAATCTTCCTCAACCTAATGACTCACCAACTGAAAAATGAGTGAAAACATTTCTTTCCAATTCTCATTATATATTGTAACTAGTTCCAAAATGTGAATGATAATTATTGATTATTCTCAATCCGTCAGCTTTATTCCGTACAATAATATTCCCATGAGTATACTGTGGGCACTATAGTTCACTTTTGTAGTTCAATGAAACGCATTCAATAATCCATTCTTCAAAGAATTCATCACACCACCAAGTATAGTATTTCTAAACCATAGAAAAAAATCGACAAGTACATGTCTTTCTCGATAATAAATGACTGAAATGTTCATACTTTCAATTTCTTTACATTATATTTATAATAAAAAGAAAGGAATCAAACACATGTATATTATGTACCCCGTGATATAATTATTATAATAATACTGCACACCATGGTTTATCGTATCCAACATCAATTCCTGACATGAACAAAGGTATCCACTTCCAAGTATAAAAACTCTTGTACTTGACTGGAATATATTTACACCCGATATGGTGTGGTGATAAAGTTCAAGTAGCACGCGAGGGTCGCGAGTTCGAGTCTGATTGGGGGCCATATATAATAGAAAATGAATGAGGGAATCGCGTGTGAGGTGTTCGGAGTGCATGTGGGTTACTCTATGAGTGTGGTAAATATCAGGAAAACAATTTCAACGCGGCGGAGTTTTTTTTTTTTGAAGTAAAGGAGAAAATCATAAACGTTTTTCTGTGAATAGAATACATATATTATTATTTGGGGAATTTCTGTTGAATCATAATAATGATTCATACTTAAAAATACATATTTATATGAATGATTATTAATACATGATGTTCTATGGAAACATAATGCAGAAATTGATGTATGACTGCAAATTGAAATTGTCAACATTTCATTTCTATTTTTGAGTGACTATTCGATACGTCATTGGACCAAAGTATCCTATTATCACCAAAACAAATTGATGAAGAAAACAACTATAACTAACCTCACAAATAATAAAGCTCCTGCAACAAGAAGATATTTCTTTTATACTTACTTTTATGACTTTTATACCTAGATATAAGTTAATAATTTTACATAAGTAATTTTTGCAATTCAATTGGTATTTTGTATAGATTATCAAGCTGGATCCTTATGGTCAATTGAGACGTTATGGACATTTGAGTGAACAGCTGACAATAAAATTGTTATTCTATATAGGAGTTCATTTTCCCCAAATCGGTTTCAATTTGTTCCAAGAAGTTATTAGATGGCCATCAGCAGTTTGATGAATGTGTCATTTTATAATCAGTTATTGCTCTTGTTTGATGAGATATCATTTTCAGTTTTGGTGTTTGGTCTCAGCGATCCCACTTTGTAATCCTTGACCATGGATTACATTTTCGAATTCAGCGAAAGAGTCGAAAATCCGCGGTACTTCACTTCCTGAGTATTTCAATTCTGATTCATTTCTGATTTTCATGTCACCATAATATCTCGTTTATCTTAATAACCATTTTTTCCTAACTAATACCAAAGTTCTCATTAAAAGGCATTCAATATTCAATTTAATTCCAATAACAGCATGTCTTCCCGTATGCCCTCCCCCCTCCCCCCTCCCCATTCATCATCGCTTTCACAAGCTATACTGTATATACCTCCCATGGTCTTTTGAACCTTCAGAAAAAAAATGCGTTTGACATTTCACCGCTTTTTCAATCCACCTCTTCACTACCCTAACAGTTACTTTTCACGTTTAAGGGTAGTTTGAGGGGTGGGGATTGATCCTTAGAGCTGATCAAATACAGAATTTCAGTACCTCATTCTATATGGTTGAATGTTACTTTATTTGAATAGAGGCTACTCCAATCAGTGCGTGAAACTTTTAGTGATTCCAATAGAACACCGAATTTCTTTGAAATGATGATATTTATTTTCACATTCGGTTGAACCTACTTTACTAATCATTTGAAACTTTCTAAATAGGGATTAATCAATGATAGTCTCTAAATCTTGTGATCATTAAATCTTCTCAAAGTGTTAATTCGAGATGATACACAAATCAACTTTCAAGATCGAAGCTTTTATCAACTAGTTCATATTTTACAGGATAATAATCAATATAAAATACAATTTTTTAAATATGAAATATAGTTGAATAAGTGAGAAATTGAAATTGAAAATTGAAATGAATTATAATAACAGTATGCTTAAAAAAATAATACTAATGATAAAATATAATACTAATGATAAAAATTGAAATATTTAAGGTTCTACTTTAGAGGGAATTTATCACTGTACGAAAAGTAATTAAAATGTAATTACAATTCCTATTGTACTTTGTTGTTCACGCTAATTGTTTCAACTTAATCTAACTGTAATCATCAGTGATAAAACAAACTTGTGTTAATAGTATTACAATTGTAATCAAACAGTTATATAAAAGTGAAATAAATAAACAGCCTGATAAGAAGTTTTCAAGATTTATACAGTCTGTGGCAAACTTCATATTGGAGAAAAAACTATAGAGCATGGAACCTTGAAAATAATATTAGAAAATCCATTATGAGTATTCAGAAATGGATTAAACATGCAATTATTATAAGATTCAAGAAAATATTTATTTTCGTGAACACTCGAAGCTTGAACAAAGTTATCAATTCCCTTGATTATGGAAAGAATGACAAGGTAGGATCGTTCTGATCAACAGAAATTTTGTTGAGTATTAGGTATATATTAGGCCTATATTATTATGAAAATTGTCATCAAACAATTTTTTTGTACAAAGATTAGGTGTGTTTACCATTTAAAATATGATAGCTCACCAATTATACAATATCATATCATTATACAATATATACCATGATATAAAGCTAAATTTTACAAAACAAATTTCAATGGTATCCACCATCCAACCTGGCACCTCCACTAATATTATAATTCACATTCACTTCATATCAATGGTATTCTGAATGTCATTGATAATGAAATGAAAATTACTTCCCAATTAGGCCTATGTATTGCTATCAGTTGTTACCTTACCATAACTATCCATGATTGAGGGTTTCATTTTTTCTATAGTTTTTCAAAATAAATGTATACCGTTGGTAGGTTTGTCTTATCACCAACCACATTTCTAATAGACATGCTTAACTCAAATAATTCCAGATAAGATATCGCAATGATGATAATCAATCTATTCAGATTGTGCACACAACTTCTACCACCTAGTATACTTTGTATAAACAAAAAAAGAAGATTCATCCTCATTCATGAATATTTGTGAAAATATCGGTCATTTTGAAAAACTCTGTACAACTCCAAACATTTAATACTTGTGAGAAACTAAATTTTTCTGAACTCAATTCTCATATTGAAAAATCACTGACAATCGGAATATTACAGCCTCACAAAACGCAGTAATATTTGTTCTTGTTAATCTGGTAGACAACCTTCTTCTTTAGTGGAAACAAGTGTACCTATTGAGAAAGACAATAATATCCGATATAAAACATCCAAATGTTTGATTGATTATACGCTCGTTTACTATGGTGACCATCAGAATACAATTTCAATAAAACTGACTTTCAATATCACCTAAACTGACCTCTTCAATTGTGTTTGAATGTCGTGACTACCGATATACATTTGTCCACTACTGTACCTGGCCTTGTCAATGTAAACTCAGCAACGCCCAAGGCTAATATGACCTGATGGAGGGGGTGAATAGGGGGAGAAGACGTCGAGGGGAAGGGGGACATTAAAGTTAGTGTATTACACTTCATCTGATTGAATAGTCGTTGGGGGGGGGGGGGGAGGGGGGGGGGGAGGGGTTAATCGAATCGAGCGGCCAAGTCTCTGTTGGTGACAGGTGCTCTTGATTGGGATGTTTTCAGCGATTTGGTTTTCTGTTTTTTTTTTCAAATACATATATGTGTATGTGTATAAGAGAGTGGAGAAACATAATGGATTTATATTAAAGGGCATCACAATCATGTAACTAGATTTTAATGAGTGATGCCGATATTCATTTCCTCAAATCTCAATCTTGAAGAAAACTAGAAATCATCATCTCAATTTCAGAAATTATAATCGATTTTTTGGTCCTCCAGAAACCATGAGTCATGAATTAAGCATCACCGGTTCTGTATATAAACATAAACAGAATCGGGTAATGCCTACGTCACGATTCAGAAAACGGGCCGGGTCCTAGAGGACAGATATAAATCAATTTCTATTTCTGAAATTGAGAAGATGTTTTCTCTGAAATGAGGGAAATAAATATCATCATTATTCATAGAAACCTAGTTTCAGTATTGTGATGTCCTTTAAGGTTGGGAGCCTTTACATTATATTTGGCAGAGAATTATACAGTTCGGGTGAACATATTCGGTAACCAAGGTGCCCATAACCAGATAGCCAAGAAATAACTTTCAGTATCACCTAAACCAAGATTTTTGATCAGATATCAAAATACATGTTCGGTTCCCAAATCATATTTCGGAAATTCTTCTAGCAATTCTTCATCTTTAAAACCTACGACAAAGAAATAGAATCCCATTCAATGTGTGACTTTTAAAAAACCTTTCCAATCTTCCGTCTTTTATATCATTCAACAATAACTATCGGTGGTTCCGATACTTCATTCATTGTCCAACTTTCCCTCTTTTCTCATCTCTATTGTAAAGATGTTCAATTCTTTCTTCAGAGGCTTTCCGTTTTGCGGCAGTCTTGTCAATGCGGCAAACCGCAAGTCGATGCGGTAAATCCGTGTGATTCTCAGCGTCTTATTTCCGCTGTTTCACAACTGGTTTACCGATTGGTTGTTCAAGGATTGACCGTTTGATTGGTGGTATCAAAGACTTTAGTTTGAAAGATAAACTGTCTTTTGTGTGTTGGGATTCGGGAGGATTTTATTTGATGCGATGATCGAGTGTTGTATCTTCTCACATTCTCTGAAGCTGTGGAATTATTTAAGTTAGATGAGAAAGCAGTTTGAGGGATGGTTAAGGAAGGAAATAGATATTCTTGTAGAAAACGTTTTTGACTCAAAGTATTTTAACTGTAATCTCAGTCATTATTATATTCTAGAAATTATCTCATTTGAGATAGATGATATTAATTTATTTAGAATAAACATTGATAGTAGGCCTTATGGTTTTGATACAGGAACAAGAAATAATTTACGATTGATCAAAGACAGATTAAAACTTTCAGAAAATGATCCAATAATGATTGCTGGATCAAATATCTATAATCATTAGCCAGAACATTTTAAAAAGATGACAAGTCGACATGCTTTGAAGCTAATGTGAAAATGTTTTTGATCAACAGTTATTTTTACAGTTTGAAGGAGTTTTTTTTCTACGTGTAACAATTAGTATTTACAGAAACAAGTTTAAGTAATTTTTCGTATTTTTTATTGTGTTCAATGATGATTTTTTAGGTGACACGTATAACCACGAAAATGTGTACGCACGTACAATATGATTTTGAGATTTTCATGAGTTTGACCTATCATCTACAGAACCAGTATAAGTAATTATTGTGTTCATTTTTTTATTATAATAATAGTAATATCATCAACATATCATCATATTCTAATTTTAGTTGTGGTATTTTTTTATAACCTTTTTCAATGTAATGTTTTCATATACAAGTTAATTGATGTAACATGAGATGCTAACAAATACCACAAAATACCGTTTACATTTTGTTCTTGTGTGAAACACCAATAACAAGGTCTATATCATTTGGTTCAAATAAATAATTTCATTTCGATTAAATAGTAGACGAAATTTCAGAAAGCATCTGTATATGTTGATAATTATGCAAAACTCTTTTCGAGTGAGTATGCAAAATGAAATTTGAAATGTCAAAATGATTGATTGATATACTCAAAAAGTAAATGATACGTTTTTTTATAATTTATTGTTATTAATTCAACATATTCTTTTGTAACGTGGGTACCTAGCGTTTGTAATGTAAAATGAATATATAATAGTTTCCTAGCAAATAGGACTGAAATGTATTGAATTCAAACTGATTATTCTCCCAATTGTGGATGCTATTTTTATTTTCAAGTTTTAAGTAAGTTAAAAGTAAGTTTTATGTCAAGTTATCGTTGCGGGGTGAATAATATCACTGAGCAAACCCACCAACAACTAGATATTTCGTTGTACGTACGACAGATAGCTAATCGAATAATGAAAGTGCCTAAATAAATTTAGTCTCGAACCCAATCCCAACTTATTATCCATTCCGAGAGTCAACGCACCGTTTTTTTTCGAAACTGTTCAATTAATCATATCCAATAAGATATCAAGTGGACTAATTTTTCCTGTTTTATTTTTTGTATTGAATGCAAATTTGCAGGTTTGGTGGGAACGAGATAAGTGATGCTTTTCCTTCCAAACCTCTCCCATCCGCTCAAAGCCGAATATTTTTCAAAATTTCGATCTAGTTTCTCAAAAACGTATATACACATTAACATATACACAAATAATAAACAAAACGATTCCTGTCACATATCTTTCAAAAACACACATCATATTTCGAAATTCCAAAAACATATACTTCTTGAATTATATTTTAAAAATTAAAACTATCTTATTTTTTGTCTGTTCGAAGGTTATCCGTCCTGCCACCCCTGCCCGCTATGACAGCTGGCTAATGCCGGAACCGACACCTAGATGGCACCACCGTCTCGTTCCCATCAGACACTGCCCCAAGAATCAGTAATCGGCCAGCTAGTCAACTTCACGCCACTCTCAGCATGTGTGACTACATCGATACTCTTAAGAAATCAATATCTTAAATCGAAGTACTGTTTAAGATTGAAATGAGTATAGAAATTATAATTAAACTAGAAACGAAACATATCAAATATAAGTCTCAGTAATAATTAAGTATATTGTAGCTATAAGAAAGGCAATTAACCTCAAAACATATCAAAGAGATAGAATTAAGTTGTAAGGAATATTAAGCTATATCTGAATAGAAAACTTTCCAAAAGTTCAAGCACCAAATAAACATGACGAACATCCCGATAATCAACATGGAATTCCACGAACTCCGAGACAAAGTCTGGAACAAACTCCAGGAGCCAAGTTCCCAACGAAAACTCATCCTCGTGATCGTCAGTATAGCATTACTCCTGGACAACATGTTATACATGGTCATAGTCCCGATTATTCCAGATTACCTCCGTTATGTCGGCGCTTGGGGAGACCAGGAGGTGATAACCCAACCACCTGGAAGTAACATCACATCCACCATGGTCAGATATGACCACCACGGTCAAGATTCGGCAACAGGTATCTTGTTCGCAAGTAAAGCAATAGTTCAACTTATGGTCAATCCATTCTCCGGAGCTCTGATTGATCGGATTGGTTATGACATACCAATGATGATTGGTCTAACCATCATGTTCTTCAGTACTGCAGTATTTGCATGTGGACGAAGTTATGGTGTGCTATTTTTCGCGAGGAGTCTACAAGGTGTGGGATCTGCATTCGCTGATACTTCAGGTCTGGCAATGATAGCAGATCGTTTCACTGAAGAAAACGAACGTACAAAAGCACTCGGTATAGCATTGGCTTTCATCAGTTTTGGATGTCTTGTGGCACCACCTTTTGGCGGTGCCCTCTACCAATTCGCCGGTAAGGAAGTACCCTTCTTGATACTTGCCTTCGTGTCGTTGCTAGACGGTTTCATGTTGTTGTTAGTCATGAAACCTATAAAAGAACAAATCAAAAGGAGTCAAGAACCGCGTGCACCAACGATTCCGATCTGGAGGCTGTTCATCGATCCTTATATCGCATGTTGTGCGGGAGCTTTAATGATGTCAAACGTGGCGTTAGCTTTCCTTGAACCGACAATATCATTGTGGATGGAGGACAACCTAACCACGGAGAACTGGAAAATCGGTATGATATGGCTTCCTGCTTTCTTCCCTCACGTATTCGGCGTTGTCCTGACAGTCAAGATGGCGAAGCAGTATCCTCAGTACCAGTGGATCATGGCAGCTGGAGGTTTAGCCTTGGAGGGAGTATGCTGCTTCATGATACCCTTCTCTTCATCTTACAAGATGTTGATGATACCGATTTGTGGGATTTGTTTCGGCATTGCACTTATCGATACTGCGTTACTACCTACTCTTGGGTATCTCGTCGACGTGCGATATGTCTCTGTATATGGCAGTATCTACGCTATTGCTGATATATCATATTCACTCGCTTACGCCATTGGTCCGATTATCGCGGGAAATGTAGTAGAGAGTATCGGATTTACGGCGTTGAATTTCGGAATTGCATTTTCGAATTTGCTTTACGCACCCGTATTGTATTATCTGAGAGATATCTACGATTTCAAACCTTTCCAAAACGAAGCGAATATCTTGATGGCAGATCCTCCTGACAAAGAGTATCAAACGTACACAATGCAGGATCAGAGACCTGTGGTCGGCGAGGTTAAGAACCATCTGGAGTATAATAAATTCCAAGAGGATACTACGACGAATATGTATCCCGACGGGCAAATTGCTCAAATCCAGGAGACAAATATCGATCATCCTGGTAATGGATATCAAAGTGGATATCAACAGCAGTCGTACCAACAACAGAATGAAACGGAACAGCAATACCAACAACAACAACCTCAAGGTCAAGCGTATCAGAGACAAGGTCAGAATGTGAGACCGGAACAAGGTACTGGGAATACCAATCCTTTCAGGGCTCCAGTGGCGGAACCAGTAAGGGAAGCTGATAAAAATCCATTCCGACAACCTTACTAAATACAAACAAATAAAATATCCAGTCTAACTCAACAGTAGATTAGTTAGAACAAGTATGTGTATATGGGTAACAAAGTGATAGGTGGCAGCACAAAAATATATCATATCAAATTTTGATAATTTAATAAATAAATCGTGAACTGATAACTGAAAAGGGAGTAATATGTTTGAGGATTGAATATTATAGACTATATAAACATTAAGTATCAATTGAAAATATTATTTCAAATTCAAATTGAGACAGTTTCACAAAAGGAAAAGAAAGAGGGTAAAAAAATACTCATGGTCAGAACACTTACATTCATTTGTCTTCAAAAGAAAAAGAAGGTCAAGAACTTATATTTGTTGAGTAAAAGGGTCTCTCTATATTATAACTAATTTCACGAAAAGAATCTATTCCTTTCTCTATATTGTGAGTTTTTAATACGAACCCCAAAATGTCAAAAATGATTTATTTGCTGACATGAGAGTCGGTAAAGTAGCTCACTACTATACACAATGCTTAACAGTCTCTGTCCAGTTTGTCCTACCATTAGCAAAACTCTGAAAAAATCTGTTTCATAAAATATGTCAACTAGAAACATATATTATATACATGTTTTATGAATTTGTAAATATTAGTTTCGAATAGTAGAAATTATTATGTAAGTATGTAAATATATTCTAAATTTATTTATTGATTTAGTATCATTTGAATGATTTTTTCGAGTTCCATAGAATCAAATTAGCTCAAATTAGTTATTATTATGTATTATACAGATTTAGTAGTTGTAAAATAAAAGCAAAATATTTTTTTGACACAATTATTCAGCAATTGTAAGAATAGCAAATTACAAGTGAATTATTTTATGAATATACATTTTTTAAATTATTATTAATGCCTGCTATTTTTCTGTATAGAAAATGAAATTACATTTTGAAATGCTTCTTTTAGCTAGTTTAGCTAAATTATGAGAATAAGTAACGTATAAGACACAACCAACATCAGCATACATATCATTGGCACACTAATAATGTGATAATTGAGGAGATTTATCCCTCCTCATTAAAACTAATTTAGTACGTGTTTCTAGTTTTAAGGCAACTGTAACCATGATATATAAAAGTAGTATTAAGATTGTATCATAGTATATACTAGATTGTTGAGAATTATTGTAGGTATGTTTTTTAATAAAAAAAAAATAATGCGTAAGATCGGAAAAATTGTGAGACAAGTTTGATAGCATTATTAGAACAGAATAATGTATATGATTTTCAGTATTTGAAATATAAATAAATGTATTCGGAACAACTTGGTACATATATCTTGAGTTTAAGAAAAAAAACTCAGAGAGTTTCTATTTGGAAATATAAAAACTGTTTAATTTCTTTTTGAAAAATGGATTATACTCAATGTAAATTATGTACACACAAGATTGAAATCTTCAATATCTTCAAAAAGAAAAACGTGTAAAATTGTACATTGCTCTTGTATCATATTAATATTTAACATTTTAATTTATTATTATAATCGAAAACATTTTCGTTCAAAAGTCTTGATACCAGAAAAAATTGCTCATTTATGTAATATAGAAAATATAAAACATAATAATCTTACATAACTATTATATAATAACGTAAAACAATTTGACCTCTATGACCTTCTGTGCCCCTTTTCAAATTAAACCCTGAACCTCTATCCAAAAAAATATATTACATTAAATATGAACAGCAATAAAATTGATAAAAGAATTATATATATAATTATAATATAATTATAATATAATTGAAATAATATATCGAACACAAGATTAAAATGACAAACTTAAAATGATTAAATATTAAATAAATGAAAAATACAATTACTATAGAATATTATTTTATAGCTAAAAGAAAAACAAATAATTTCGTAGAATTTAAAAACGCTAAGAATTAATTTTAACATTCGAGAATCGTCGAAGCAATAACCGTGAAAAACATATCCTTGATGTTTATTATATATATATATAAATATATCATAAAAAATATAGTTATGATCATCAATAATATAGAAATTCAATACCAAAAAAATATATTTTGAACCCAATTAAACCAATCTATCGATATACTCAATATCAATTATTTAAATTTATAATTCAATCTGAAATTATAAATCAATTATTATAAAGGTCCAGTATTCAGTTATGTTATCATTTCTGTATTATCTATGATCATCACTATACGTATGCATATCATCCTAGATGTCCTAGATAATTGTTGCGAGATCCGATCTTAAATAGTCTGTATATCTGTATTAATTGATCAGACATCGAAGTTTTCGTGCACCTTGTCGATATTAATATATATTGTTTAGTAAAAAAGATGTGCCTATTTGAAAACAATTTAATGAATATTATTTATTTCATAAATGAAAAATCTGGTGATAATTTTCTGTTTCACGATAATATATCATTAGTTATCATTCAGGGTTTGATTAATTCTCAGAATAAGCATTTCAAAGATTCTTTATGGTTTATATTATATATAAATTATTATGTTTGTAACGAGAAAGTTCTGAATTACAATAGAAAGTAAGACTTGATTTTTCTATTTTTAATAATTATTTTTCGACCAAGGATGTTTAAGAAATAAAACAGCCATCTAGAGCGATGAACCAAGAATTTATCACACAGTAAACTAGGAATTTATTTTTTTGGATTTCTGGTTCTATTATATATTTAAATTTAGTAGCCATAGTGGAATCATTCGAAATCTTGAATAATCCCATAAATGGAAATATAGTTAAATTTTATCCGAATTTGATTATAATATTACTTGAGTTATGAGAAAACCAGATGCATCACCAGTTTCTTAATTACAAACTGTTATAATTTATTATCTTGAGGAAGTAAAATATTAAAATCAGCACAGCTCTTAAAATAAGATAGAGCCTATCATGCTCATTCATTCAGTGGGTGATTTGGAGAAATCACGATTCTATAGAACATTTCCATAATGTCATAGTATATCATGTCATAGTGTCATAGTCATATATCAGTATAACAAAAAGTACTTCTTAAATTCAGTTGAAATAATTTCAAAATAGTACCCATTCTACACAATTTAAGTAAAGTATTCGACAAAGAGAATGCCATCGTGTATTATAGCAAGAATGTGAGAACAAAAATACTTTGTATACATTAGAATATGAAAATCCAGTTTAATTTGAATGAAAAATGAAAGAAACAGTAACTGAAAAAATGTTTCTCAATTGAAACTAAAATTTGAATGAATAATTTTGGATAAACGTGTGTGGATGAATTAAGAAGAGAAAAGTACTATCACTGGTACCGCTCATTTCAATTGTTGGTCTGTTTTTGGAAATCATGGATATGCCAACCACATAAATACCGTTGCACTGAGTTTTTCATCTGTTTTTCTCGCATTTTTTGTCACTTTGTGAAGATGGATATTTATTTGAAAAATAATTTTCAAATTGTATAAAAATTGTCACAAAATGTAGTTAAAATATGCGTAGCAATATCAAATAGTCATATAATTATACATATATGTTTTTTTTTTAAATTAATTATGATTGAGTAATACGTGATGAGTTATGCTTGTACGATACATGCTTAAAGCTTTAAGCTTTTCCAACATTTGATGTACGATCAAGCTATGTTGTGCAATATTTATTAACAAATAAATACCAAGTTAAATTATATAGAATATTGTTTTCAATTTGAATATAGTTTATAATCATTCAATGAATATTCTCGATTATAATCATATGAATTAAGACATTTTATTATTATATAATCAAATTGTTGATCATCGTTTTCTAGAGCTTTCACATCCGAGAGAGTAAAATGTCACAAAAATTCATTTGTAGAATGAACAATTGAAAATCTGTTACTGTGATCGGAATAAAACAAATTTAAAACATTTTAATTTAGATTTCGAATCCATTCATGGACAACGGAAACCAGAAAAACAATCTAAAAACCAAAAACCATTATGGAAATGAAATGAAAATTTCTATTAGAAAAAAATCTTACTAATGTTGTATAATGTTATTTTTAAATGTAAATTAGAATTTTTTCATAGATGTATAAATGTATTCGAAGCAAAAAATATAGTGTATTCACAAATTTTAGTGTGTAATAGTTCTAATAATCGTGGTATGTGTGAAGGACGGCTGTAAATGGTTGTATGAAATGACAGAATAGATTAGTGAATTTCATTTGTATATTAAAACAGGTAAGGTATGATCAAATGTTTTTTGATTAATCATTATTAGTAGTATGTTAGTGCTGTTGACAGAAATGATGAATGTCAAAATTCGTTCGTTAGAATTTTAAACATGTGTTAAATAAATAACGGTGCTGTTTAAATATCATGTGTCTGCTTATTCATTGAACCTACAGTCCTTAATTGAACATATTCATCAAAACTACAACTATATTCTGTATAGATCTATATATAATCACCAATATGAAATGCACGCAGGAATATAATAAAACACAATTAAATAACTGAATATCGAAAGAAAATTAGAATAATTACCGATAGCATACTAAAATTGTGATGATAATGATGATCGAAAATTTGAAATGAATCTAAACATTGATGGATGATGGTTAGTTGTTTAGATGGTTTTTGAATATTCAAATGGAATCAGGGCTGACATTCCAATCGCATATTTCGAATAATTATCTCACAAATGAAGCTTACAAAAATCACTAAAAATCTTCGAAATGTTTCCTCGTGCTCCAACAAACAGACCAATCAGATCTCTCTTAGATTATACTTTCCTTCAAAGTACGTGATGTTTGGATCATATATATATATATATAATATATATATATATATATATATATATATATATATATATATATATATATATATATTTAGATTCTTGCATATTTTGTTACTCTAACATCACATGAACCTTGCGTCTTTGCAACCAGCAATTCGATATTGAATCCGTCATAATTTATTCACATTATATTATTCAACAACACAAAATCACTTCAAAACTTACAACTATAACCATATCTATAATCATCCATTCAAATAACATCTATTTCTAAATATCAGAAACTCAATAGAAAATAAAGTCTCAACATGTAGAGACTGAGCTACTATCAAAACTACATTAAAACAGTCTCTAACGTGTGGTATATGTGTTAGCCTGTGGTCCTACAAACTCAATCAGTGGTGGGGTGGGGGTGGGTGGTGAGGGGGGGGGGGTGAGGGGTTACCTCGGTTCGCTCGCAACTGTAATTAGGCTAATTTGATGTGAGGGTCGTGGGGGGTGTGTGGGGGACGGGGACCGTAGTGATAGATGGAATAACTAACGGATAAGGGATGGTGGTAGGGGTAGGGGGAAGTTATTTCATGGAATATATATTCGTTTGATCATGAAATTGTTACGCGACGGGAATTGGAGGTAGAAATCCCTGTTAAAGGTATATATATATATATATATATATATATATATATATATATATATATATATATATATATATATATATATATATATATATAAAGATAGATAGAGAGAGAGATGGGATAGAATTTATATTTTATAATATAAAGTAACTGAAAAATGGTGTCATTTTTTCTATACATGGACAATTTTCATTCAGAGATAATCTCATATTTGTAATTATTACTTCAAACGAATTGTGTAAATGGCTCTTCCAACTGAGAGTGCTTTTTCAATATCAAAAATACGAATAAATTCTGAGAGAAAAAAACTTCTGTATTTAACACAGGCAGCATAGCCAGGTCATGGAACCCTTGAGAGTCCATTGGAGTCGATTTAGCGGATATCAGTTTATTGGTGATAACTTTTGAACGGTATGAGATATCGAAATTCTGATGAGAAGCAAACACAGATATTTTCAATACCTTTTAGATGGTGTGAATAATAACTATACGGTATTCATGTTATATCACCTAATTATCAGACGTATACCGTTGAAAAAGTATATATTTTAACCTTATACGCGTGACAATCATGCGATATCAGATAAAAAGTTATTACTTAAATCATCTTGAAGGTATTGAAAATATCTATATTCCCTCCCATTCAGAATTTCGATATGAGAGAATGTCACTTTATTGTGACGGCTGTCCGCAATAGCGGGATACCAAGAAGGTACAGCGTAAAAATCAATACATTAGTACAATGGTTTTACAAAATTGATACAAAATTGATTACAAAAAATCCTGAAATATTATAAAATTAATTTAATTAAAGGTATATAACAAAAGTATGAAAATGAAAGAAGATATTATTAAGATTATTTAAAATTTGAAATTATTTGAAAGAATATAAATGGTGCTGTAAAAGACCTACTGAATTTATCAAAACTGAAAGTGCAATACTTCTTCATACCGTTCAAAAGTTATCGCCAAAAAACTGATATTCCGCTAAATCGACTCCCATGGACTCTTATTGAAATCATAAAAAAAAAACTGACATTGAATCTTTTAAAAGTACTCCTCACAAAAATAAAAAAAATAATCACCAAATTACAGAGAAAAAACATATCAAATTAATCAAACCAATATTTTCAACCCCATATTTCACCAAGAAATCACCCCTAAATACCACACAAGACATAATACGACTAGAGAGTACATTATTTATTATATATATACCATCATGAACAACATGAAAAAGGGCGCGACAAGAAAATAAAATCCCCTAGATTCACTCCCAATACTTGTATGCCGGAAAGGTGGTAATAGCCATCGCTACATCCAAGCACTAAGATATTGAGGGGAGGGGGATGAAAATGTTACGGCACATAAATAATGTAGGCCTAGTTAATGAACCCTTAATTGGTCGGGCCACGTTATGGGTTCGCTTCTCTAATATAGTGAACCCCTCTATATACCACCCCCCTCCCTCCCCCCACCCCCTATCAGATCATCCCCTACATGCATTAGGAACCAGCCACTATTAGTCTGATGCGCCCTCAACTAGCAACATCACAATTCTTATGGAAAACATCGATGAGGGTGGTTACTTTCGGTGTGAACTGAGGGGCTCAACTCGCAGATTTGGTGTACATCTGATTTTAGATTTTAAGATTTCAGTTGATTTCAGAGATTGCAAGAGATTTTAGGGATTTCATGAAAGTTTAAAGGGATTTCGAGTGATTTCAGAGATTTTAAAAGATTTTAGAAATTTCAAGGGGATTTTTCAGGGATTTCATGGTGATTTCGAGTGAT
Source organism: Brachyptera putata (assembly GCA_907164805.1). Lineage (NCBI taxonomy): Eukaryota > Metazoa > Arthropoda > Insecta > Plecoptera > Taeniopterygidae > Brachyptera > Brachyptera putata. The sequence continues at coordinate 3,275,526 of OU015473.1, forward strand.
TTCAGGGGTTTTGAGGGGATTTCAAGTGATTTCAGAGATTTTGAGAGATTTCAGGAATTTCAAGAGGATTTTTCAGGGATTTCATGGTGATTTCAAGTGATTTCAGGGGTTTTAAGGGGTTTTTGATTGATTTTGGGGATTTCACTTGCCCACTGCCTATACACTTGCCATGAAATCCCATTGAAATCCCCTTGAAATCCCCTTGAAATCTCTGAAATCTCTGAAATCAGTTGTACACCACATTTGCGAGTTGTAAGCCCCTCGGTTTGAACTGTATACACACAGAACTATGTTCAACCATGGTTATAGACCACAGTTTGAACCTCGGGCAAACACGTACTGTAAAAACAGCTGTACCTATTATTGTAAATGTCATAATCAAGAACAATGGCCAATTATTCCAACGAAAATAAGAGAAGAACATTTCCGAATATATTCTACTTCTCTATGCTATTAGTTCTGGTTCGTTACAGGTTTGCGTTCGACTTGGCAATCAAAAGACCATGATTTGATTATCTGGATGGAAAACAAGTTTCGCCTGAGGGAGTGACGGGAGCGAGGGTGAAAAAGAGGGGATGTAAAGGGGAAGAAAATTGTAAAATAAACATTATGGAACGGAAAAATTGCGATCGTGTATATTTGCCATCTGGCATACGTATAGGCCTATAACAGCGAGATATATGTTAAAATATATCATACTAGGAAAACGCCATATATGCGTTGTTAGACGAGCGGATAGTAATAGTATGGGTAGTAATGGGTAAAAACTGCTTCGAGTGGTACCAATTTAGCACATTTTATGTTTTTTCTTCAAAATGGCTGACTCGATCAAGCTGGAAAATTTCCAGAAATATGTATCAGAATGTAATTCAACTTCACACAAAATTTCATTTTTTGGAAAATAAAAATAGTTTCTTTCTTTTCCCCGCCATGTTATTTCAAATGGGTATTTTTGAAATAACTAAAATTCACGAAAGAAAAAGTTTACCGCCCGATGATGCCACAAAACTATACAGATCTAAGTTAGATGAGGAACCATATTGAAAATAAAACGTTTGAAGTTGATAGCTGTAGCCGTTTGACCTGTGGAGAACCGACAAAAAAACATAAAAACGAACACCAATTTTTTTCAGTATGTCAAATTGAATCCTCGCTAAAGCTCGTCTAATAACCGAAATGCAAATTCCGATTTCCAGTGAAACTCCAGACACAACATTTTTCCAGTAAAACCAAACTTCATCCCATCAAATCATCATAACTTCCGTCCTCCAACGCTCAATCAAATTCATGATCACATCTCGAGTACTTTTCCAGCTCTTCCAATACCAAACCTTATTTCATAAATGTCATCAAACGACCTGTCATCACGAAACCCCTTCCCCCCCTCAGAAATCACCCCCCCCACCCCCACCCCGCACACGCCCCACATAGAAACAAGTCACGGTTATGCAGTTGATCCCCGTAAATCCCCCCTCCCCCCCCCCCCCACCCCCCAACTCTCGCGGAGAGAGGAATTAAGAATCCCATGAATATGAATGTGTGAATGGTAATTTCTCGTTTCGTTATTAAACCATGGATGAGAGAGAGACGGAAGACAAAGTGCGATATTATGTTGAGGGGGTCAGGAAAGGTTGGTTGAGGGGGGAGGGGAAATAAGATTGTTAAAGTTATGGTCCGTTTCTATTTACTCATTCCAGGTTGTTCTTAAAACAGGTGGTAATGATTACTATCATGAAATTACAATCAAACATTCTCAATAAAATTATGCTGTGTGATTTTTTCTTAGATCTCTTCTTGAATCACCGATTATATTCTTCATATCTGCTTCCAATTCATTCCATTCCCGCTTCAGTGCTCGTTGGTGCCCTTCATTTCATCGTTATTGCTGCATTGGTTTGGGAAAAATCGACCAAAGTCATGTGCGGGGCAGCCCCGCACATGACCAATTATAGCGTTTTTGTGACATATAAACTTGGGTGTTCGTTAGTGCTGGCCCCGCACATAATATTGTATTCAACATACAATGTATTTAATGTATCTGTACAATGTTTTAAAAATAGGTTTTATTATTATTATAAATATTGACTACCACTGATACCACTGTTACCACCACGGAAATATTATAATATAAATTTTGTTCTCGGCTTCCGGTGAATTCAATTGAACTGCTTATGAGGAATAAATTACCAGTTTCAATTTTCTCAAGTTGCAATCAAATCTTTCATCCTAACATGGAGATATAATATATAGTTTTCCACTCTTCCTAGATGAAACGGAAGACGGTAGATGCGAACCCCTAAATCCCTCTAGGTACCATTATGCCACATAGAACCCTAAATTTCCACAGATATTAGATATTATACGAGTAGCCAACAATTTATTCGTTCATCATAAAGCCATATAAAATAATAACTCGCCCTCGTAATAGTAATACAATATCTCAAAACCAAACTGACGAAAACTAATCTAGCTATGCCATACGTCATACGTCATTTCCTGTTATGACGTGACGTCATTTCCAGGTTGAAAAGTTAATCATGCAACATCCCGCTGGGTACCCCGTGATCCCTCTTACCCCGCTCCGTACTCTGTACCTACTTACCCCAGTTACCCCTATACTCACATCTCACCACCAAGTTCTGTGTATAGTGTGTATCCAAGGTATTGAATGAACTAGGAAAATGCAGAATATGCGTTGTTACATATTTAGATATTTTATTTATTCATTACAGATTGTTCATAAAACAGGTGGTAATGGTTACTATACCTAATGAAATTACAATCAAACATACTCGATAAAATTTTACTTAATTTTTTTCTCAGCTCTCTTCTTAAATCATCAATCTTCGTTATATTCTTGATATCTTCTTCCAATTCATTCCATTCCCGCGCCGTTCTTTGTATGAATCCATATTTACCTACTTCTCCATCTAATTTTTCCCTCCCATCCTTACCCCTCCCCTTGTACTTCTTTGTAATCCCTTTCCAATTCTATTGCTTAATTCATCCCATCCTGTAAGTTCATTCTTGACTCTAACAAAATTGCACAATCTTTCTATTTGTCTTCGTTTCGCCAAATTTCATGTAGATCAGTCAAACCCTGCGACCTGTGCAGTGCTTACAAACAAAAAATATATATTTTTGGATTTGTCTTTGTTGTTATTATACGCGTTATAAACCCAAAACAATGTGCAATCGAATATATGTATATGTATATATATATATATATATATATATATATATATATATATATATATATATATATATATATATATATATATATATATATATATATATATATATATATATATGCTAGTATAATGTATTTAGTGAATTTTGATGGATACAGGCCTATAGGCTATCTCCAAAACTATACTTTTCGAAAAAGAAACCATTCCCACATCTTTTTTAAAACGAGATCCATTATATGATAGAAAAATACATTTCACAATAAAATATTTATAATGTCAACCACGTACGAAATAACATATTCGATTTACGTTCCAAAGTTCCTTCTTGAAGAAAATGCTCGTTTAGTTAACCCAACAAAATCTCTCCCTACATTTCATTCGTCAAACCAAATCCCTAACGCCATTTCTACAACTCGTTTCTACCCTTTGTGAAGAGCGTTCAACAACCCTATAGCTGGGTATGTAAAACGTGGGATACTACCCGCTATGCATCACAACGAGGCGGGTTGCATTTACCATGACAATGTAATACGGTTAGTATGGATTTAGTGGCGTAACAAAGAAAACAAATATCAGTGTGTTGGAATTTTTTTCAAATTGTTGCTTACGTATATTTCAAATTGGAATCAAATGAACCAATAGAAAATATTTCCAAGAATCAATATCAATTGTTATTATACATATATATATATATATATTTGAAAAAATATTAAATGTAAAGTGCAAATAAAAAAAAATAAGAAAACATGAATCGGGATCAAATTATTTGTACAAGTTTTCTTCATTAATATATAGATAGCCACCCTCGTTGGCTCAGTCAGCTGAGGCACGCTTCAGACACTGAAATCACCGTTGGTCGTGGGTTCGAATCCCGCATAAGGCATGGGTTTTTGTGAATGTCCTTTCACTTATCATCACTTCATAGTTGCATAATCACCAGCTCATTCGTACCCCCGTTTAACCTAGCTGTTGGTGGGGTCGTTAAGCAAACTATCATCATCAATATATAGATAAGTCAATCTAAAAATATAAATATACCATATTGTTATACAAAGTCATTGAGTAATAAGGTAATACCCGTGCATAAAACCTTGAGGCGGACCAAATGTAAACATAGTAGGCCTATTAGTCTAATTGCAAGGGGTGGGGGTAAATAGTGAGGGAGGCTGCGAGTGGCAGGTTTTTCACAGAAGTAGACGAACCACGAGGAGCAGAGGTCGTTACCTGAACAGATCGAGAGAATCGAAACCAGAGATTTGTAATCCGGAAATCGTTTAATAAGGTGGCCTGTCCACATAATAAAGTACACAGGTATTTATTTACATATTTACATATTTTATTTATTCATTACAGATTGTTCATAAAACAGGTGGTAATGGTTACTATACCTAAAGAAATTACAGTCAAACATACTCGATATAATTATACTTCATTTTTTCTTAGCTTTCTTCTTAAATCACCAATCTTCGTTATATGTTCTTGATATCTTCTTCCAATTCATTCCATTCCCGCGTCGTTCTTTGTATGAATCCTTCGCTTCAAGAGTATTACTATTTATAAACTTATTAAAAATCCATCTATATCGGCAAGGAATAGTTTAGAGTTACTTCATAAAACCACTACGTTATTCCGATCCCCGTCTTCGAGCGCCCCCTCCCCCCCTCCCGTGTCCGAAGAATCCACCAAGACAATATTTCGAAATATTATTCCCTGCAAGTACCAAAGACAACCAAACAAATTTATTTTAGTAAACTCTTCTGCGTGTAGTGCACCGTTCTATTCCATCATTTTGATTGTTAAATCCTGAAATAAAACGGATTCAAAATAAAAAGGAATTGATAACTATTACAATTAAGAAAAATTAAAAATATATTCAGTCCCATTTTTATCACTGATGTCTAACTTATAAGTTAAAACTTGTGTAACTTATAAGGCTTATAACTTCGTTCATATAAAAATTCCCATATTTAAACATGACCTTATCCCTCAGTCCACCATCCCCTTAACTTCCGCCACTGATGCATAGAGTATTGCATACTATCTAGATGGCAGGGGCTTTACAGTGTGAAATGAGTCATAAAATGTTAACACTTCTTGTTGTACAATATAGGGGAGGGTTGGGCAGTGAGGGAGGAAGGGTCATAAGGGTTAGGGGTAGTTGTGGGACAATCCCCCCTATCATCCCCTAGATTACCACAATCCCGGTAGATACATTTATTACTTGGACATGGTTTGTTTTAATGATATAATATAATCAAATGTTTAGATTAAATTTATACTATGAATATTTCCCGTCATGGAAGTTATTAGGATATGTTATAGTTGGTTTAATACTTGAAATGTTCTGGCTACAGTCTGTCCGCTGTGAGGCTAACCTTGCCGCTGGATAGCACTAGCATTACAATGTCTCGTTTTAATCATTGTTGCAGTAAGCATGCTTATGATTACCGATATATATATATATATATATATATATATATATATATATATATATATATATATATATATATATATATATATATATATATATATATATATGTATGTATCGAATTCATAATATTTTGTTGAAAATATGTTCATATATATATATATATATATATATGATAATAAGTCACTTTTAGGTAATTTGCTCTTCCTTGAACAACTGGTGACTCTAAAAAGACCTTGGGTTTCGACGTTTCGGCTGAAAACGTTCAGCCATCTTCAGGAGTCGTTGTGGTTTGGTAGCCGGCTATCAAGCTAATCAAGCTACCAATACCACACCACAACGACTCCTGAAGACGGCTGAACGTTTTCAGCCGAAATGTCGAAACCCAAGGTCTTTTTAGAGTCACCAGTTGTTCAAGGAAGAGCAAATTGCTGAAAAGTGACTTATCATCATGTTCCTCCGGCCCACAAAGTCTACGCTACAACATATATATATATATATATATATATATATATATATATATATATATATCAGACCAAATGTCATGAATGATACAATAATACTATAGTTACTACTATACACACGAGCCTGTCATTTTATTCTCTTTCAGAAGTGAACTTCGTATGTTTATCCGAGGGAAATGAAATTTCTACTTGTATTGTTTTAGCTATATATATATCCACTTCGTGACAAGAGTGGTGAATGTCCCGCTCGACCGTTCCCCCAATCCATTAACACTAGCGATCGGTGGTGTCGTGCCCGCTAAACATTCACTGTACGAATTATATTATACTGAAAAAGTAGACGTAAGCCATGTTCTCCGGGGATCTTCTATCCCGGATATTCCTTGATATTCCCGTCTGTCAGGAAAGTGGGATTCTGTGTTTAAATGTGTCTCTGTGGAGTTGCTATCAGGCTCGCCCCTCACGCCCCACCCTTCCTCCCACCCTCCCTCGCCAACCGTTACAACAATACAGCACACCTCGGCGGGGGGGAGGGGGTGGTTGTAAACCTATGCCACTTTTCAGGTTAACTTGGCGTGAAATGATGTTATATATATGTATATATATATATATATATATATATATATATATATATGGTTCCCTTGAATGAATAGAGTTATATTGGGTCGCTTTTATTTTCTCTCTCCATTGAGATTATATCTCATTAATTAAAAATATGGGAAAAAACCTATGGAGCTGTTTAACCGAATACCGAAATGAATGCTGTTTTGTATGTAGCTTTTCACTGTTACAAAACGTTTATCTATTTTCAATATATTATTCATCAAGACCCAGTAGGCTATCACCAAGAAAAGTCGACTGTTGACCTTATTCTGACAGTTAGTGAAAACAAACAGCCCAGTTAACCATGGTGATATTACTTTCATGGTCTTATTACGGTTATAACTTCCAGTTAGAGCTATAGTCACACCATAGAATGAAGAATTTCATGTATTTCTTCATTATATGGTCACACCAAGTAATCTGGGCAATCAGTTAAATATAACAAGGGGCCTAATATTGAGCCCTGCGATAAACCTGGGAGCACATTCCAGTACGCTTCAACACAGTTTTGAAAGAGGAAACCAAAAATAACAGCAGAAAAGCAGTTTTGCGTGATATTGAATTACATTTTGATACACATTTCTGGAAATTTTCAACTTGATCGGGTCAGCCATTTTGAAGAAAAAACATAAAATGTGCTAAATCGGTACCACTCGAAGCAGTTTTTACCCATTTTTACCCATGCTATTACTATCCACTTGTCCAACAACGCATATATGGCGTTTTCCTAGTCTTGTACAGTAATACGCCCTCAGAAATCATGACTGAAAATTGTACTAAAATTATAGCCTACTTGAATTGTCACATGGCACAACTCATGGGAAAGCAACTATAAGCATCATGTCAATATCCCACGATAATAAAAATCACTTCACTTACATCGAAATAACTAACGGGTCAACACATCCGACCGTTCAAGATGAACAATAGAGAAACACTCGATCGTAACCTCCAAAGGTGAATATAGAAATCTTGATGGATCGAATACCCCATTCGTTAGTGTTAATATATAGGGGAAACGGTCGATCGAGATAGAGGGTGGTTGATATGTATAACTTTATTACCATGTGAGGGAGATTATAATGAAGAATCCTATATATCTTTCAACCTTCGTCTGGGATTTAATCACGGATTAGTTTAGATCACGATTGTAGACAGGCGATTGGTAAAGTTGAGGACGGGACTAGGGAAATGACTTGTACGTGCATATAGTTATGTGCTAGTTAAGTAAACATACAGATTAATTGGAGTCCATTTACTAGGAAAACGCCATATGCGTTGTTAGACGAGCAGATAGTAATAGTATGGGTAGTAATGGTTAAGAACTGCTTCGAGTCGTGCCAATTTAGCACATTTTATGTTTTTTCTACAAAATGGCTGACCCGATCGAGCTGAAATTTTTTAGACATTTGTATCAAAATGTAATTCAACTTCAGACAAAATTTCATTTTTTGGGATTTTTTTTTTCGCTATGTTATTCTAACGGGTATTTTTTAAATTTCTAAAATTCATAAAAAAAAAGTTATCCCCCGATAATGCCACAAAACCTTACAGATCTAAGTTAGATGAGGAATCATATTGAAAAAAAGTTTTAAGTTGATAGCTCCAGCCGTTAGACCTGTGGAGAACCGCCAAAAAACATGAAGAAAAAAAAACATGAAAACGAACATCAATTTTTTTCAGTATGTCAAATTGAATCCTCGCTAAAGCTCGTTTAATCATGGGAGTAGATTTAGTGGAGGATCAGTTTTTTGGTGATAGCTTTTGAACGGTATAAGATATCGCAATTCTAACAACTAGGGAAACGCAGAATATGCGTTGTACGAAGAGCGAGATGTCTATATAAAGTATAATCGAAAACTCTATACACACCTTGGTCATATAAAATATATTTCATTCGATACCATCGAATCTAGAGAGTCGTGAATTAACAATGCAACATTTTTCTGCTATTATTTCTATTACATTATTTCCTTCGAAACGGCTGGTCCGAATTGGATACAAATTTTCAATTATGTGTATCATTTCCGTTTTGAGGAAAATTTGAATTATATTGGTGAGATTTTATTTTTCAATTTTTTCCACCCAGCCTAATCTTATGAGGTTTTCAGAAACTTTGAGATGATGTTTCAGAGAAATGGTCCAACCGATTTGACAAAACTATACAGTTCTGAGTTGGCTAAGCTTGCGTAGAGTCTATATGAAAAAAGTGTCATGTCTATCGTTCTTCTCTTCATCGTTTCATTATCACCCGCTCATTCGCATCCCCGTATAACCTAGCTGTTGGTGGGGTCGTTAAGCAACATTAAAAAAAAGTGAAATCAAAATAACCCCCTCCCCCACCCGTCAAATAATCTAAGAAAAAATGGAATGTGATTAGAACCAAAATTAAAATGCACATCAGAACGAAACTAAAGAGGATTAATCGTGTAGAGAAAGCGACGAAAAAACGAAATTAAAAAAAGAAAAGTGTGAGTGCGGTCGGGTGTTAAGGACTGTAAGAAGACAGTGAGTTATTAATTTGCCGCGTGGCGGCGCTGTGAACACGTTATGACGTAATCAGATTGCAATGTCGACGCCTCGTGGGGATTCACATGGGGCGTTGATGCAGACGTCGCCTTTCTTAATGAGCCAATTTGACAACGTTTTATTTTTTTATATAAAAAAAAATGTGTTGATAAGAGATGATTCAATCTAAGAAGGAGAGTTTTTTTTTATTATTTAAGTTATTCGAAAAGTTTTTGCGTCAACTTTGAACATTCGAGTTGGAACAGATAATTGGGATGGAAAATGGATGCTTCTTCAAGTAAGAAGTGATTCATTTTAGATCATCATTTTTTTCAAAGAATTCTGAATACTCGTTCGGAAATGTTTGACACGAGGAATATATATTATATATATATATATATATATATATATATATATATATATATGGTAAGATGTTTTCTTCGGTTGTGCCACGTCTTGCAGTTAGCGGGAAACGACGTTTCGATGAGATTTCACCCATCATCTTCAGGTCTTCTCGGTTTGTAGATCAGCGATCAGCGAGGTAGTAACTAAAGTCACCGTTGGGCGTGGGTTCGAGTCCCACATAAGGCACGGGTTTTTGTAAACGTCCTTTCACCTATCATCACTTCATCGCTGCATTATCACCCGCTCATTCGTACCCCCGTATAACCAAGCTGTTGGTGGGGTCGTTAAGAAGCATTGAATTGAAAAGACAATGTAAGTAGGAACTGTAAGAAAAAATTATAAACATTACCAAATAGGCGTAAAACATCACAATTATAAACATATCTTTGATTCATAAAAGTTTATTACATTCTCATTTGTCCAATTAATTTGTTATGAATTAGACTTGTGTACGTATGATTGAGCTAGTCACTAGATAACTATCTTCATTCCACCGACGTGGCTCAGTGTTAAAACCAGACGACTCTGACACGTGTACTGAGATAACATCATGAGGCATCTGAACGAGATGTCGAAACAAACGATCGCTAATGGTAGATGATGTGAAAAGACAGATGATCGAACCGTCACAGGGGGATGGTGATGAAGGGGATGAAATGGGAACAGGGATTAGCTGCCCATTTCATCAAGGACGTTATCGTATTCCAGTCATCACCCTATAGGGAAGTCTTCTGTCTCCCTTGCACATTATGGTTTCTTCTTTCTTACGAATCTTGTAGAAATACAAATGAATATGTTTGCGCTTTAGTTTGTTAAGATACAGTTTTAAGAATCGATAGTTAGTGGATTAAGCAATAGTTAGCGGATTAACTTGTTATCACCCTTGGTTACATATGATATTTTGGTACCTTTAACAAAAAGTTAGCGGTCTAAGATTCGTAAAACCGGGCCTAAGGCATTTAATTAATTCATAATTTGAATAAATTTATATTCTACGCAATCTTTCATTTATTCATCCAATTACTTATTCATGTACTTATTATCATTGATATATTTATCATTTTTCCTTCTTTGAATACTTACTAATAGTGATGAAAATTATAATCGTCGTTCATGTTGACACCACAGAGAAGAAATTATTGATTTGTTTCATATTTTGTCAAACATAATAAATGAGCAATGAGCACTATTCGAAATCGGAATTGAAACTGTTGCCGTAGAAAGGTTTCTAGATCATATTAACTAGGAAAACGCCATACATGCGTTGTTAGACGAGCGGATAGTAATATAGTATGGGTAGAAATGGGTAAAAACTGCTTCGAGTGGTACCGATTTATCACATTTAAAACGAACACCATGCAGTTTTTTTCAGTATGTCAAATTGAATCCTCGCTAAAGCTCGTCTGAATGAAGGGCGCATCTCGTAAATAGATTCGTACAAATCATATTGCATAATACTTCGAGAAGACCACCTCTGTATATTAATCAAAAAATATAAAAGCAGAATCCCAACTCGACTTTTTCAGTCAATTAATGACTTAAAATCATCAAATGTATCGTTATTTTCTTATACCACCATAAACCTCAAACACGCCACAATTCGAAAAACCAATTTTCAAAAAGCAACAAAATTCCAGAGTATAAAATAATACCCTACTCTACTTAGCCTATAGCTCATCGCTCATCCGCTACACCGTCTTCCTCGTCTCCTTGTGAATGCAATCAGTGCTACTTGCGAGCAAGGCGGGATTGCGTCGCTTGCCCCTGATTTATACCCGTGTCAGATGTTCTCTGATTAACCCATGAGGCTGTGTTTGTGTGTCAAGATTGTGACACAGATACAAGGGGAGGGAGGGGGAGGGGGGAGGGGTAGGAGAGGGGGATGAAGGGGGAGAAGTGTCACATGATACAATTGGAAATTCTCCGTTTTGAAAATGTAATTTGGGCGAACTTTTAGGCTATATATAATCGTGAAATAAATAGGTATATCCAATAAAAAAAATATATTATCACCATTATATTTGTGTACAGCAAGGGTTCGAAATTCCCCTCGCCTCCCGGAACACATGATCTATTTATATTCGGTTTAACTACGCACTGTACTGATGACATACAATCTATTGACGTCAGTGGATGATGTTTGAGATGATGGGATGATGAGATGAAAAGTTATTTTATAGATAGTGGGAAGGAATCGGTCGTGGCCTGTTGTTAGGGAACCATCCCAGTTTTAACGTGAACAGAGGAAAAACACGAAATATCCGTATCAGAATGGCCGACCATGGTAGGAATCGAACCCCGGTCTCCTGAATGACGGTTCGGTGTGTTATTGGGTAACCATGGTATTTTGATGACTAGTGATTTTTCTAATAAGACGAGATTTACTGTATGAAACCCAATAACATCTTTCGAAATTGTTGAATGTTTGAATATGCAGCTAGTTCCCATTTAATCACAGATGTGTTTGAAATCATGTAGTTGGTAGTTAAGTTAATCTTCAGTTGATACAAGTATATCTATTTAATTTTTTCCATCTTCATCGATCCAAAGAACATTATATCATATTATTACATTGATCTCTTTCTACTTTAAGGTTTAATGATATAAACTCTCCGGTTACATTTCCTGTTAAAGGAAACCAGTTCGATTGTCAGTCTCCGCCTATCACTTACCATTACCGATCAGAAATGTCGAGCATTCATTTATTTCAAGATTGAGTCTATGTACCTTTCTTTCAGAATGACTTTGCTGACGACTCGTTTCCTTTCAGGTTGGAGAACCAGAAAAAAATACTGCCTTTTTCTTGTAGTTGCTAATTCTAACGAGCGATCCCCTCTTCCTTCTCTCCCTTTCTTCACCTACCCCAATGCCAATAATTGACCACAACCCCCCCCCCCACCCCCCACCCCCGCGCCGCCACATCCACCACCCCTCGGTGTGTACGTGTTTCCATCCAATCATCTGGTACAGTATTATAATTGCTTCGTCTACGAAGAACGTTTGAGAGTAAACTTGGTTGGATATTAGTAGGACAACGATATAGTTTTCTTACTCCTTCGGTAATTGAGGTAAGACAGAGTCACAATATTTAATTGAATATCATTACTGGACATTTGAATGCAAGTGAATTGTGAAATGATTTTCGTCGGGGTCAATGAATAACTCAAAAATGTGTTTCATGAAAATAACCTCGATTTCATTTATTTCATTACAGCTTTGGACCATTTGTTCAGTGGCAGTTTATTCTGAATACTATTTCTTATTTTAACAATGATGAAGTATACAGTTTATAAAAATGTGAGTAAAGCAAAAAGTAAAATAAGTAGAAAAAGCAAAAAGTAGTTGAGTGTCATTTTGGAATTTGGGTCTAGGGGTTTGATAGAATAGTGTTGAAAGCAGAGTATTTTGGTAAGGTCTCCATTATTTCTTGGGGGAGATCGTTCCAGAGACGAATGGATCTACCGAGAAAAGATTGGATTGAATTAATCATATTTATAATCTTCTTCTATGATTCGAAATGACCGATCATAATCTTCGTTAGTCTCCAAGTTCTCTGCCTTGTTATGGTAACAATTGTTATAGTGATTTTTCAAGCGTAATTCTACTTGTGAGAAGACTACACTATTGAGAACCGTTGACCAAAACATATATCTTAGAAGGTTACATGAGTGCTGAAACTACTTCAGTTCCTGCAATTGTTTACAAAAAGTCCGTGAAAATGTGCTTGATCTTTGGGGAACGCTGAATAGCATATACTGGAACTCGCGTCTTCCAAGTGTGGTATTTCCGGGGTCACAATCTGAGTCCATGGTCCCATTTGTCTGTAGCGCAACTATCGCTTTTATATCGAACTATATGAAACAACAATGCTCAACAATGATATACACGGCTCAGTGGAATTATTATGTTAGAGGTGGCATTTGTTTTGCACGAAAATGATAGATTTTGTAACTTCAACAATGTCACCAGTACCGTATAGCCAATTTATCTACATCTGGTTTACAAGGAAATCCGCTAAATCGCGACCGGCAGATAGGATCGTTGGCTCTGATTTAACCCGAAGAAACCACAAAGAACGTCCATGTTAATAGTATAGGAGTGGGAACACTTTTTTATAATAATGAAAAGTCTATTGGTTCCACAGGGCCGTGATCAAACAATACAAATAAAAACAGAAGAAAGTCCGACAAACTGAACAAATCAAGGCTCTTCATCTAGTCTATCCGTGAGTGATAAAACTATTGGAGAGTAGCAAACCATTCACAACCGAAATGAGGAGTAAACCCAACTTTGAGGAGAGAGTAAGTTTTCATTACTATTCACAACCGGAAACTTAGCGATAGGTGACAGCCAATGGAGCAGCTTGTTTATGGCAGAGAAATGACCCAAATGACAGCTGACTTTTCAAGTTATACTCAATTCGTAATCCAATTGGGCAGCTCTTACAGCGTGATGCAAAATTAGAATCAATTTTTGGAATTTGGGAATTTATCTTCTGTGCCTTATTCATGAGAGATAGAGTGGCCATACAGTGCCTGTCTTTGGACAAACATGGATGAGGTACTTAATTGTTCATTTTTTGACATAGATAGAGAGATATAAGTGTTATTTACATGCTCATTACAATGAATTATCAGTTAATTTAATTATATTCAACGAGAAATAAGCAATTGAAAAACGTAAAAACTTGAGAAAAGGAAGGCTTGATTGGCAAAAACATGGTCATCGCAGCCCCAATTACCACTCTCTTCCATATATGTGCTGAAATATACATATATATATGCGATGTTTTAGCCATGTCATAAAAGATACGTATCGACCGGGACTCGAACCCGGGACCTTCAGATTGCCGGTCCGCTGCTCTTCCACTGTGACGTATCTCTTATGACATGGCTAAACATCCCGCATATCTCGATATTCGATCGTATCCAATAAGTTTAATGGTCACATATATATATATATATATATATATATATCTATATATATATATATATATATATATATATATATATATATATATATATATATATATATATATATATATATATATGCTCCTCTACCTAATTAAATACTGTGGTATTGCTGGAACTGAAACTATCTTTGTGCACACTTTGTCCATAGAGATAGTTTCAATGGGATTTCGGTTGTGAATGAGCCTCCACAGAAGATCTGACTGAAGAGATTTCAGGATATATCGCATCCACGAGCATGTTCTCGCCACAGTTATCTTATCCCATCTTCCAATTTCCACGAATCTGCAGTCGCCTAACACTCCAGAATACTCCAGGTGATTATCCCCTCACACATTCCCGTACAAAAACACACAGGCACACCTCTAGTGTTATATCCCTCACTTTCTCCAATTCCCTTTTTTCCTCCCCCATTCATTTCCTCGTCTACGAGATATGAAGGCTCGACTGGTTGTGTTATAGTGGTGTGGGATAGGGGGGACAACCGATCGGAACCTTCATCTCTAGTGGACACAATTGTGTACTATAAGAACAAGTCAGACATAGAGGGAGGAAGTTTCCCCCCATCTGTCCTTTCATCCCTCTTCCCTCCCCTCATCGCTCACGCTTAAACTCCCGAGGGAGTTTACCGTGAAAGGGATTCGTCTTATGTTGTGAGGAAAGTACAAGTAACACGTATATATGTATACATGTAAGACGGAGTCGGGATAAAAGGACAACTGAAGTCAAAACAAGCTAGAATGTCGGAGTTTGTTGAAGTTGATGGAGGTTGACAATGTTTGGATTTGTGAAGGGATGTTTTTTTTTGTGAGAAAAAGTAGGTGAAGAAAATGAAGTGAATTAAATGAGGTAAGTGAGAATTGAAGAGAATGTGTTGAACTTGTTTTTCAATATACGAATTCGAATTATTGATGGAAATTACATGTGGAAATCGTGTTGCATATACAATACAGTTTTTACTCGTTGACGTGTTAATATTTTGAATCAATATTGAATTAAAACTTGATACAAAGTCAGTGTTTACCGATTAGGGCCAAGTATGAAAAGGTGGGTCAGTGCTGGTCAGTGCTGTAAGAATTAACAGCAAGGTTTGGAGTTTGCAAACCTTACGTTTACTGCTAAATCGTTACGGCAAATGCGCCATTGACTCCGATATTGCTGCTAATGCTAATGTTACTCTTAATTTCGGTTTGAATGGGCTTCACGCTTTTGAATCATGCAGTTACGAATTTAATCATAAACTTCGTCCTGAAAAAATATTAATTATGACACCCTCAAACATAACATCTATACAAATACAGTGCCAGTGGTGACATTTGTATTTTCTTTATGTTTGTATATTTATTATTTTGGGTTTAAAGACGCACTGTTATGATAACTGAGATCTAATGGCGTCGGATGGATGATTAATGAGATGATGAGATGGGATGATGAGATGAAGGTTCTTGGGTAATGGGAGGGATAGTGGTAAGGAAGCGGTCATGGCCGACTTATTGTAGGAACCATCCCGGCATCCTAGACTACAGAGGGAAACCATGAAACCCCCGTAAAGATGGTCGGCGGCGGAGATCGAACTGGGTTCGGAATTCCCCTCACCTGCCGGATCACATGAAGCAAGCGCGTTAACCACTGCACTGCATATGCCGATCTACTACAGCCTTCTACTTTCGTGGATACAATTCTATAGCCATGACCAGAATCTCAAATGTCCCACTTCCTACAGAATTTAACACCATAACACCGTCTTAGATATAGCCGTTGTTGCTATGGTAACAGCACATGGGGCAGATTGTTATAGCAAACAATCACCCCACCCCCGGTCCACCCCCTTGCCACCCCCCAACGGTAGGCAAGAAACCTTTAATCTTGGAAACACATGAAGAAGTACGAGACAGGACCTGGAAGGATCGATATGTTCTAGTAATAAGATGGGTAAACAAGACGTTTCTTGTACCGAGGGGCTTAATGCTGATGTATGATCTGGAAGGGCAAAGAACTATATAATATACTTGTGAGGAAGAAGAAGCGAACCACCCGTGGGCTAGTGGTGTGAGGTATGGGGACGGGCGATTGAAACATTCTTCTTTCAGAAATACAATAATATAGTGATAATTAAAAAAGATGATTAGGACCTATACATGTAAATATGTATGAGTATATTGTATAAGCCCATATGGTTTCAAAGCCATCACAAATATCTGTGTTATTTATCTTAACTGTGGTATTTTGAGGGTCTTTTATTTTTTTGGGATGATATTTATGATCAGAAACACGACTTATCTTTCAAAATCATGAAATTTTTCACAACACATTTCAATCAGCAATAAAATCGTCATTCTTTATTATTGTCTGGAAAAGTGTGGTCTATTGAAAAACATCACACCCCTTAAACTAAATTTTACCGAATAACGTATAACGAATATAGATTACCGAATAACGACGATATTCATTTCCCTAATTTGAGAGTAAACTAGAAATCTTAATCTCAATTGAAGAGATTATAATTAATTGTTCTGTGTCCTCCAGGACCATAAGTCATGACGTAGACAGTGCCGATTCTGTATAGAAATATAAACATTATCAAGTAATGGCCACGGCTCGACTCAGAAAGGGTGCTAGGTCCTGGAGGACAAATTAATCGATTAAAATTTTAAAAATTGAGAAGAAGATTTCTGATTTCCTAAAGAATAAGGGCCTTGAGAATCGTAATTATTCGTTCAAAACAAGTGTCAGGGTTGAGATGTCCTTTAACCGAGATAACGCTATTCTGCATCACGACGACTATTGATCGAGCCATCTCAAAACATAAAATATTCACTAATTCGATATCGATTCGACTTTGTAACACTTCTGGTATTTCTGTTACAACGAAACATTCAACCATATTTCATTCTTGACCAACATTTAATAATTTTGCTCGCTTCACAACAAATGGTGACAGTGTATGGTAAATCCTCCAACGGAGGGGTGAGTGATTTAATTGATGTTAAGTAACTTCCCCTTACCTCTTTCCCCCACCCCAAGCCCCCAATGATGAATGATGTTAATTAGATCATGTCATATGGTTCACTTAACGCGTGAGTTATGCCACCAGCGGTACACACCACAGCAACCTGCAGTACAACACAGGGGCAAACACCAACAGTATTATAATTGTGTTAGCGTCTGTGTATTGTCATTGGAATGGATGATGGATGATGGATGATTGTTTAAGCTTCTGTGTGATGATACAGGTTTATCACGTGATGAGGATCAGACCGAAATATTATTATTGCAGAGAAATGATGATAAGTCTAATCATTTTAGGTTTTTACCCACCACTTATTGCAACAAAAGGTCTTAGGATTGGGTTCATTTCAGACAAATGTGCTGATTGATATACTTGGAATCGTCGAAAGACTCAAGTACAGTTTCCAAGTAAATCGAGATCGAAGGTGAAATATCTTCATCGAAGAGACGTCGTTAGGATTTGTTTATTGAGGGGGAGGGGGGGGGCGCAGTTTGGGCTCTAGACGCGCGCTGGAATGGGGTCTGTAGCCAGGTCAACCGGGTCAAGGATGGCTGATAGAGGTTCGCTAAATACAACTTCCCGTCCAAGTATCGTTCGAATCGTATGATTAGATTTTGTGCTGGAGCAAAATACCACAGTGTCAAATGTCATTTTTTCAACATTGTATTCCCCATAAGCGAAATCCAAATCGTGATTGTCGGGAAACGAAATTTTATATCGACACTGGGTAAGCGGTGGTGGATAGATGATCACAGACTACACGCATGGTGCCAGTTGCGTCGGGATCTGATGTCAGGTTCTCTCGCGAGAGGCAAACCGCGATCGACCGAAGTTGCAAAAATCAATGGCCTAACTCAGGTTAGGTGCGATAACGGGAGAACGGCGGTTCTGATCGAGACCGGATTGGTACCAGCAGATAGGTATTGACATGACGAACATTTCGTCGTTACATCCATTTCGTTGTGAATCTCCGTTCCTGCACGGCGGCAGAAACAAAAATTTAACACTGTTTTCCATAAGCGTCATTTGATACGCGATTGCCAGTGAACAAATCGTTGGATCGACACCGGGTCAACGGTGGCTGATAGAGGTTCACTAAATACACCTCCCCGTCCAAGCTATGTTCGGATCGTATGGTTAGATTATGTGATACAGCAGAAAACCACAATGTCAATTGTCATTTTTTCAACATTGTATTCCCCATAAGCGAAATCCAAATCGTGATTGTCGGGAAACGGAATTTTATATCGACACTGGGTAAGCGGTGGTGGATAGATGATCACAAACTACACGCATGGTGCCAGTTGCGTCGGGATCTGATGTCAGGTTCTCTCGCGAGAGGCAAACCGCGATCGACCGAAGTTGCAAAAATCAATGGCCTAACTCAGGTTAGGTGCGATAACGGGAGAACGGCGGTTCTGATCGAGACCGGATTGGTACCAGCAGATAGGTATTGACAAGACGAACATTCCGTCGTTACATCCATTCCGTTGTGAATCTCCGTTCCTGCACGGCGGAGGCAAATAATTGAATCCATATGGATATTTCCGAAGTTATTCTCAATAATTGAATCATGCAGATTTTTCAGCCATTTTGCGATTTACCCCTCCCCACCGAAGCCCCGCAGGGAATTTTCTGGAATATGGTATTTTTTAAGTGATTGTGGCGATCTTCAAGCAGTTTCGGAGGGTAAAAGTTGAACCATTCCGTACAATTCCGAAGTTATTTTCGTGATATCTCCCAGCTAAATTTTTCATTGTGTGTTAATTGTAGGTCAACACGAGTCAACATACATAGGCCCACATATATATTTCTATGTAGAAGCATTAATTATTGGTGGGGCTCAAATGACGATTGGTCGGGCGCGCCCCACTTTGGACCCCATAACCACATCCCTGCTTCATCGTTCCATTATCACCTGCTCATTCGTACCTCCGTAAAACCTAGCTGTTGGTGGGGTCGTTATCAACATTAAAATAGAATACAATAAAAAAAAGTAAACAAGAGAATCAGAAAAAATATCTGTTTTTATTTGTTCATGTCTGAGTCATAAAGAAACAAACATAAGTACGAGTTCGTCTCTAATTCTTCGTGTTGGTTTTTATTTGATCCGGCGGTTGTTACCAACATCACGTCGCTAAAATAAAGATGCTCCAGTGATATTTGTTGACAGGTTATCAGAGAAACTGAAGATCGTCATATCACAAGAAATTGTTAAAGTTGACAGAAACAATCTCTCTTAGTGGATTCAGTCGTCACTTGCCGGGTTTATTCTGATAGGACACGAATAAGTAGTCGACTCAATTTTGTCTTTAGGATTACATTTTATTATTCATATGTCACGAGATATTTCTGCTGTCACAAATATGTTGTGCAGTTGCTTTGATGAAACAAGAACAAATTATGAAACAGTCTGAATTGGGATGAATAGAAATTTAAATTTGAAAATTATTAATTTATACTAGGAAAACGCCATATATGCGTTGTTAGACGAGCGGATAGTGATAGTATGGGTAAAAATGGGTAAAAACTGCTTCGAGTGGTACCAATGTAGCACATTTTATGTTTTTCTTCAAAATGGCTGACCCGATCAAGCTGAAAATTTCCAGAATTGTGTATCAAAATGTAATTCAACTTCAGGCAAAATTTCATTTTTTGGAAAAATATGTTTTTTCCGCTGTGTTATTCTAATGGGTATTTTTGAAATTTCTAAATGCCACAAAACTACACGGAACTACGTTAGATGAGGAACCATATTGAAAAAAAGTTTGAAGCTGAGAGCTGTAGTCGTTCGACCTGTGGGAAACCGAGAAAAAAAAAAAAAAAAAACGAACACCAATTTGTATTCAGTATGTCAAATTGAATCCTCGCTAAAGCTCATCTAATAAATGTCTAAGAAATACAGGTATAGTAGGCCTATACAATGAACGTTCCAAGTTGAGTGAAAGTTGAGATCGTGTTAAAGCTGTCGGTGTTTCGGCCATCGCACGAGCCTTGTGTGTGTGTGCCACGTGATTGAACTCGCACACGGCACTTTATACGCGCGGAGGTGATCAAGTTTGGTTCAAAATTTGGTTTCTTGGCTGAAAATCAGAATGGCTTGACCACAACAGCAACATACAGCCAATGAGAAGCAAGAATTCTATTTCAAATTTACAAAATTGGCGGCAAAATAGTTTTCTTGTTTCAAATAGGAAAACATTGAGTATATATTTTTTCAACTTTTCCGATTATAGTTGATTATAATCGATTTTGCCTTCCGAAAAAAAAAATCGATAATAGTTATTGATTTTTAATCGATGCCCTCTCTTCTTGTTTCAGGATGGAAAGAGACGTTATGGACGTTGCCGCGTCGTTGGTTCAGTGGCGGAGGCGCCACAGTTGACCTCAACCAGCAGGGGGCAGCACGGGTCAGTACACGGCAAACGTTTACAGAATACATGACCCGGGTGCGAGAATTATTCTGCAGGTCGGTTTTTAAAAGGGACTAAAAACAAAAGTTGAAAATCACAAAATTTTATCTGCGTCGGGAGTCGAATTGTCGCACCATGGAAGGCAGCTACACTGACAATATTATAACGTAGCACGGGTCGGGAACTGAGTTATGATGTCACAAATCGTGGCCTTCCCATTGGTCACTTTTAGTTCCATTTAAAAACCGACTTGCAGAGAAATTCTCGCGACCCGCTTTTCACCGAACGGTCGTTCGTAAGACCGGGGTTCTTGGTCGATCGACCGCCCCGACCAAAGTTCTTCGTGGGTTGCCTCATTCTTTTAATTGAAGATCGTGAACCTTCTCCTGTTCTAGACATATAATAATTAAAAACACTCCCAACATATTCTCTCACCGATGGCAATAGAAGTCAGCTATGGATTGGTTATAATTTTCAATCAAAAGAAAGTTGTTAACATTGTGAACACGATGGAATATCTCAAGAAGTAATCCAATGGTGTATGTAACGCGAGATGCATGTTTTGTGACCATTTTCAGTGTCAACTAGAGCATAAATTATCGTAGTGGCTTTCCGGATGAACGTATTGTTGTGAAACTGCTGCACACCATTCAGAGAAGCACCTTCTAAAATACGGTAGATCCATAATAAACATTCAGAATATTTTCGAAAATAATCACCCTGGTGGGAACTTTTTGCCCTATTGTGATTGGAGATGCCTCAAGTAAAATCTAAAGAAGTTTGAGAGAGAAGATACATTCACATTAATCTATCAGGTATTTACTAATTTTCAAACTTCATTTTAGAATTTTTAAAATTATTTTCGATGGATGGAAATTTTTGAAAAAATCTCTGAAATCTTTACCGTTATTTATGGGCAAATTCACATATTGTACAATATCGATAGTTATATTGTATAACATTGATAATTCTAACTCTACTGTGAACAATTATAATAAGATGTCTAGACCTCTTACAAAATATTGAAAATATTGTAAACAAATGTATAAATAGGCTTAGAGTATCAGATTATACTCTACAATTCAAACTATTATAGGCTCAATTAATAAAATATAATATTAGGCCTATATCATAATTTGGTTTGCCGTTCAGTAGGTTTCAATTGAAATTTCAATCGTTTATTCCATTCACTTTTACAACTCAACTTAAATCAAATCGTCAATCCAATTAAAATTTACCGTAATACTTACAATAAATGTAAATTCCAACCATTAGATACACTAGCACCCGATTAGCGAACAAGCTGAGGATCGAGGGTGAGGGGACCAACTGCTAGGGGTGAGAGGGGGAAAGAGGGATGTATTGTTTCTCACTCTATCTACAAAGACGTGGTTTGTACAAAGCGTGTTGTGCAGACCTCATTAAAAAGTAGAATGTAATTAGTTTTGTGGTCCCCTGTAGCGTGTTGCATATATACAAAGCCGGTAGGGAGTGTATAAATGCAGTTTTTTCTCTGCTGGTGATTAAGGAATGAAAATGATGGAGAGAAACTTTTTTTATCCCTAAGAGGCTCTTGATAATCAAACTATTTGATAAGTTGATGAAGTTAGAACATTCACATTTATTATATAAATAGTCTGAAATAAAATTGCAATGTATTTTTTAAAAAATAAGGCTCACAGGGAAAACGATTGCACTCCAAAGAAATGAAATTTGATGTTTTTGGATTGAAAAATTTTATTAATGATGTTTTTATTTTGATATTGGGTATGTCAAGAATAAATTAAATGTAAAATTTTGATATATGCGTTCACTGAATAATATGCCCATCATATAACATAACTATTTCTGAGATTCAATGAAATGTGATACCCATTTTTGACGTGCAATATAAAACAATAATGAAAACCCCAGGCGTGATTGAGCCCCTTTACAGGCATGCCTATTTGTTCAACTTACTTCATTGCATCTTCCGTCACGACTTGCTCACTCGTTCATAACCCCATATAACCAGCTGTTCGTGGGGACACAGGAAGTTGATAATCAAATAACTATTACAACACGCTGGTTTCGCAATATGATACCAATTCACATGAATTGAAGTTGTCTACATTCTATTATTGAAGACAATTCAAAGTAATACTTTAACATCCAGAATCGATACCTGAAATAGGTTGGCATGAACTCGTGTACCGTTATAAGTGTGACATCTTGAATGACCGCCATTTTGTGAATTCAGACAATTTTCCGTTTACAAGATGGCGGCTCAAACAACAGAACATCACATGAATACCATACTCAATGGAGAACCAGGGAAATCAACCAGGGAAACATAACTCATCTTCTAAATCGTAACTCGAAACAATGGGCAACAATGGTTAATTTACCTCCTCCACTAACAACAATGGTCCAGTCTCCCCCTTCTCCCCAACCCACAACAATCCACGCGGCATGAACCGGGAATGTAAAGAAAACCACCCGAAGGAAGAGATAAAAACAAGAGGGAAGTTATTAATGTGTATTGCAGGAAGTGTGTATTCCAGGCGGCACAGCCCGAGGGCATATGCACTTAACATGAAAGAATAGAGGTCGTGGGGGGGAGGGGGGTAATTTATATCATGAAGGAAGGGTGATGTTGATCATGATATTGTTAGACAAAAGACTCGGGTTCGAGACTAGACACGGGGATAATTTGAACGTGTATTATCAGTAGCAAGTGATCACGGCACCACCACCCGTGTTAAATAGATGAGAATTGGAATGATATGCATAAAGCGGTGCTATTTTTTTTTCAAAACCACGATTTATGAATTGATTGATTCGATGGTTTTTTCTATATTCTTGTTTGATTGCATGTTGTACAATACTGAGCATCGTATGCTGAAATATGAAATATAGATATAAATGAAAATATAAATATAGTGAAATATTACACTTAATACCAGCAAGGCCTACGAACAATTACACAGTTACACACAAAATAGCACAATCACATAGAATCATACACACATTACATTACATTCAAAGAGTTAATTATGTTGGAGTTTTATTATTGATCGATCAAAAAATTATTTACAGAATAAAAACGTTTTTGTATTATATATGATTTGAGGGCTAACTTAAATTTTGGCCTCGATTGTGACGATAAGTGAAAGGACTTTGCCAAAAAGACTCGAACCCAGGCCAAACGATGACTCCAGTTTCTAAAGCGGCGCCTCAGCTGACTTCTTCTCTTGTAAATACGCACGAACATATTCGATAGTGTTATCAGGTTCGTTTGAAACATTTCAGGCTAGATTATTCAAATCAGTTTGCTTTGCTTAGCTTCATCAGGTTCTATTCGAGTCGTGTGCCACAACAACAACAACAACAACAACAACCAACCAACCAAAACCACCACCACCACAACAACAACAACAACAACAACAACAACAACAACAACAAAGCCCAACGTTGATAACAACACATGCACACCCGAATCTGAATGCGAATATTTCTGGGCTATGAACATTCAAATATTAAACTGATGATATTATCTGAATTACCAATGTAAGCATTGCACATGTCTTGCGGTACCCCCTCCTCCCCTCCTCCCCCCCTCTACACCCTACCCCCCCTCACTCCCCCACCCACACGATTAGGTCGCGTGGCCGTAATTGAGTCGAACAATGAGAACGAGATAGATCCGCACACACACCCTCCATCCCGTGTGACGTCACAGAGGGCTGCGATCCAAGTGTTATACTGTAGTTATAATTGCTGGGGCAGCGGCCCGCTGACGTCATCGTG
Source organism: Brachyptera putata (assembly GCA_907164805.1). Taxonomy (NCBI): domain Eukaryota; kingdom Metazoa; phylum Arthropoda; class Insecta; order Plecoptera; family Taeniopterygidae; genus Brachyptera; species Brachyptera putata. Next base: position 3,300,307 of record OU015473.1, read on the forward strand.
ACGTCAGATCGGATGGAGTAGAGAGAAACATCCTGATATCACGGTTCGTCCTTAAGGCTATTCATCCTTAAGACAAATGAGAAGAATTACTTCTGACAAATAACTCATTTTCGAGTTGACTGATGCAGAAGCATTGAGGTGAATGGATATTTGAAAGATAACTGTATTCAAGTCAATTCAGCTCAATATTCAATTTAGAACAAATACATTCGAATTATTATTGAATATCTCTCTCTCTATATTATATATATATATATATATATATATATATATATATATATATATATGTGTGTATATATATATATATGTGTGTATATATATATATATATATATATATATATATATATATATATATATATATATAATATGTTGTCGATAGGTTTTACGGTTTTTCCACTTACTTGATATGCTTTACTCTCGCGACGTTTCGGGAAGATTATACTTCCCATCATCAGGCTCTCCAACCGATCACAGCGAGTAAGTGAAAAACCGTAAAACCCATCGACAACATATATATATATATATATATATATATATATATATATATACATATAAGCTCATATGAAATGACATCGCGTTCTTTAATCTTATTATTTCACCGTCAAATCTTTTCAATATCTCCAACCTGCCTTTATGTAATTCAATACAATAAAAAGTGCACGTAAGAAAAATCGATTTCACGTTTCCACTGATTGGAAATACGAGAGATAAAAAGGAAATCCTTCGTGAGTGAAGATGCCCAACTAGGGGTGAGCACAATGATTGGGTGTGGGGGGGGCAGGGTGGGGTGGGGGAGGGGGAGGTATTTCCCCCACCCCTTCACGCACCCCTACACCAAGTTGTGACACAGTGTTACCACATACGCAAACACAAAAGACACCGATGATAAAACAGAGCGTGTTGGTAATTTACATTGTGTGATGTATAGTCGGATTCAAGGTGTTTTGTTTGTTGTACTCGTATTCACGAGTGTTATTCAATATCGAGTCAATGTCGAGTAAGAATTTAACTCGGACGAAGCGAAGAAAAAACCCAATATCTAATACCTCACCTAATGTTGATGCTGTTTAGAGTTTCCCTATTATTACAGAAGTTTTTACAGTCATTTAATTTCAAAAAACCAATGTAACTGAAAGACACATCATCGAGATAATTTTATGCTCTTCAATTATTATGACATTTCATTCTTGTTAATTCAATCAGTTTTGAGATAATACGTCAATGAATTTCATCACGTTATTTTTATTCATTGACATTATCATAAAATTGATTGAATTCACTGAAATAGAATGTCATATTAATCAAAGAGCATGAAATTATCTTGGAGATATGACTTTCTCACTCAATTACACTGGTTTTTGAACATAAAAAGAAAATGGTAAAGGTGAATTTCTCTATTTTCATAAGCACCGTGCATGAACCCCGTTAACTAGACAAACGCAGCATGTGCGTTGTAAGATGAGCTACAGTATACTAGGAATATGGCCGTGTTATCCTCTTTGATCCCACGGGCTGTGAAGAGCACGCCGGGATAACTAGAAGTTGTCCACAGGCGGGTCTCGAACAGGCACGTATAGGAGTGTACTATGGGAGTGAGGGAGAGGGAGTGTAACCACATTGTTAAACTAACGTAAAGTCGTTAGATATAATCCCAAGCATAAGGTCGGTTGGCTCCAAGTTTCGGTTTGGTTGGAACAATTGTTTAATTATGGAATATGTGTTTTCAGTCGCAATGATATGATAGTATCTAGAGAGTTCTTGTTTGTGTGTATAGCTTCTATTTGGTTGGTTGAACTGATCTGATTTGTGACGTAATAGACTAACTGTTTGGAGGAAAATTAGGAAAATAGGTTTATGTCGGACTTCAGGGAAAATTATATATATATATTTTTTTTTAATAATTTCTGCTGAGCCCAATTTCATGAGGTTTTTCGAAACTTTGAGATAGTATTTCTCGAAATAGTTCTTTCTTCCAACCGATTAAACCCAAAAACTATACAATTCCAAGTTACAGAACCATGCAGTTTGAGAATAATATTTTAAGAAAGTTTACAGAAGTACATAACGCTGTGACCTCTGTGCAGTTTTAACAAACAAACATACAAAACACAGATGCAAAGCTCCATAAGAGCAGGGGCGGACTGGGCTATCCAGCAAACGGGCATTTTCCCGGTGGGCCGCCTCACTTAGGGCCGGCCCGCGGCCAAATATGAACTCATTGAAATAAACACGTGATAATATATTTGCAACACAACACTACAGTTCTTCAGAAAGTATGCGATGATGCGAGTGGTATTCGTACGATACAGCATTCACAATAAAGAGTAAAACGCAGAAAACATAATTAGTAATATAATATAGTCAGTGGCGTAACTAGGAATTTTGGGCTATATATTATATATTATGCTATACAACAGTACCCTAGCGCTGTTTGAAAAGATTTACCAGGGCTGGAATATTTCCCCAGTCCGCCCCTGCATAAGAGTGAGGTGGATGTCCTTGCTAACGCTCATCCAATAGAAACCGTTGATTGGAAAACAAAGCAATAAAGCGATTGTTAGAAACCCTACGACAATGCTCGCAGTATTCACATAATTTAGTTGATGATCAATCTTCATCAAAAACACATTACATTTATTTATTTTTCTCAACCAAATAATTATTTTTCTATGAATACCAACTGGTATTTTTTTTTCTATTTTGGTGAACTCTATCTGTTTCTATTAAATTACCGCTGATTTTGATTAGCGTGGAAGTTTGCTGTCCCAGTGTGGTTGATGAGCCGGACGAATATATGAAGGACTAATTAGGTACTCGTAGATTGACAAATTGAATATTCAGAAAAGGAAAATAATACAATACTGTTCATCATCGAAACAATGGTGCCAATTACGAAGAATGAATATTTCAATCTATACGCCTAATTGGAGTGAAGTGTGAGGAGAATAATGAGTTTTTTGTACAAAACCCAGAAAAATTGAAATAGGATTTATTGAAATTTTAAATAAATTTGAATCTAACGAATTGGATGCATGGATAAATGAATGAATGAATGAATAAATTGAGATATTTAAAATGTTCGATTTTTGGAATAAGCTTTTGTACGTTTTGTAAGTTTTGTACTAATTTTTTTCTATGTTCAAAAACCAGTGTAATTTGATGAAGAGTTCACATCTCCAAGATAATTTTATGTTCTTTAATTAATATGACATTCTATTTCAGTGAATTCAATCAGTTTTAAGATAATACGTCAATGAATAAAAAGAATGTGATGAAATTCATTGACGTATTATCTCAAAACTAATTGAATTCACAAAAATAAAATGTCACATTGATTATAAAGAGCATAAAATTATCTTGAAGATGTGAACTTTTCATTCAACCACACTGATTTTTGAAAATGGAAAAAAAATAATGAATATAAATTTCTCGATTTGTGTAAGCAACGTGCATGCACACCCTTAACCGTTTCCCGTTATAATTTAGTCTTTCTAACAGACCCCCCCCCCCTCCCCCTCTTAGTACTACCCCCACCCCTGAGGTACACAACATGATAAACTTCGGTATCATGTATCTAGCTATCATGTTATCAGAAGGGTAGGGGGTAAGGGGTAGTTACAGAGGTTGACTAACAGCACGCCAGAGTGAGTTACCTGGATCAATACCTGGACGGGGTCAAAGGTCAAAGGTCATGCGGTGAGGTTCACGTGGCGGTGAAACTGTGTAGTAGGAGCCAGGACAGAAGAAGAGGAAATACCAACTGAATAAATGTATAAAATTCGGTAATTTTATCAAAACTTGCTGCAGGGTTGAATATTTCTCTTCTTTGTAAGATGTAGCTGTGTTTCTCAGAGTAGATTTTTGTACGAGATTTAACCTAAGTAGTAGTTTTATTTATAATGTTACGCTCCTCGCTATAAAAGGTTCAGTATCCATTTTTAGAAATCATTTATATTCAAGTAAACAGTTAGAGTAGGTGCATATATATATATACCTATTATTTTTTTTCATATACCATTAGTAATTTTTTTAGTGTTTTAATTGATTTAGATTCAATTACTAATTTTTTTCTCATAACTTCATTCTTCTATTGTATTTTTAATCATCATCCATGATTTTATTTCATTATCTGTGTTTATATATATTGTATCTTATTGTTCTTTCATTATTCTGTGTCGCATCGGCAACCCGAATATGGGCAGAGATCATCTTAATAAAGAAGATTTTACACAAATATGGCATGAACAAATTAGGGTACATTCAAAATACCTCAATTAAAAGAATTTAATGGTTCATATTTGTGTTTGTTAGATTGGTAGATACAAGCTCTTCTAGGTCACGAAGGTACTTTCATTTATATTATCATTTTGAAATTTAAAAAAAATGGCCCCAAATTAATTTCCATGTTGTTAATACATGTTTCCAATAAATAAAAATGTGTTTATTCATTTCTGGAAATGTTTTTATTAGGAATGGAAATGAGAAATACGCTAATTTCCAAAAGGTAAATATAGAAACATAATTTCAGATTCAAGGGGGTATTCAGATTTTTTATTTGTGATGTTATTTCAAGATTATGTTATCAAGCTTCAAGCTTTTGTTATTTCAGGCCTACAAAAAAGTTGTTATCTCAATATATGTATTTTTCAGATTAAATTCCGCTCATTTTTTCTGGGCATGGAAAATGTCCAAGAGGTAAATGAAGAAACGTAATTGTAGACCTAATAGGGTATTTTGAATGTTTTTTGTTCATGTTTTTTCAAGCTTAGTGTTTCCCAGCGATTATTATCTCAGCCAGAAAAGGGAAATTTTAAGCTTTTTGTTCCATAATATTTATTCTTGTCTCGTTTAAAATAAAGCTTTGCTTGATGAATTCTGTAAACAGGTCTCATGCATGGTTTTTCCCGTAGCGTTTCCATTGTTATTCATTATAGGATAGAATAATGAGATTTGGAGGGAAATTATTAAAATAATATAGTCTATGGAAAAGCTTGGAATTTTACTGGTCGTTGAAGAATGAGATGAAAAAAGCTATATAAAACAGGTTTGAAGATACATTACAGATTATTACATCTGTAGCTGGTAACTGTTATAATTAATCGATTGAAATTCAATATTAAATTAACTGACTATATATATCCAATATTTTTATAAGTCTGCTAGATTCAACAATACCAACCTAAAAACATAAGTATGCGTGATAGAGAAAATACATTATGCAATATATGTATCACATTTATTCGCTGTATTTATTGTGTTTGTATAATTATAAGATGAATACGTGATCATTTCAGGAGTAGCAAAAATTAATTATGGGAAAGTAATCGTAGGCCCATTTCCTGAAACGAATTAGTAATACAATAATTGAGAACTATTATAGAAAAAAAACTTCATAATCGTTATCCTTCAAGAGTGAATGAGAGAAGTAGATAATTGTTTGTATGAAAATCATCCAGTATCTGCGATATTGACGATAAATTACTTGTGGCATTGTGGAATTGGTTTTAAATTCTTGTAGAATGAAAATAACAGCTTTTTTGTGTCACAGTAATTAGTCAGGAATCTGTAGAGACAAATCAGACAAGAAGAGGAGTGCTTCATAAAGAAACAGTTTTTGTAAACATCATTCACCCCCCCCCCCCCCCTCCCCCGCCACGCCCCAAAATATCGTTATCTTCGTGGGATCGTTCTGGACCATCTGGAATCATCTAGACTATTTTATAGAAAATCTTTCATCAAAACTAACATTGATTAAAGAACAATACTTCATATATGAAATGTGATAGGAATAAGAATAGAAATATTTCGTTAGAAATGGTAGATTATCGAGTAAAACGTATATTTTTATCAAATTGAAAAATATGTGATAGAAAAAAACTTCCAAAACTAAATTCTGTATGTTACATTCATCAAATATAAAAATAATGTTCAGTTTAATTATCTCGTTAAAATTACTTCACGCTTTTCCCAGAGAACAATACACCATTTTTCTCAATTAAAAAGTTGAATGTGGATACCCATTTATGAAGTTCCCGACCGACCGTCTCTCCATATATAACAACATAACCACCGGGGAGTTTCGACCCAGAAAATAAACCCTCCAGATGCCAGACGCTGTTTCATAATGTAGTTAAAATGTACTCCACGTTTTGCCGACTGGGAAGATTAGGCGAAATATAAAAGACTCATTTTCGTCAGTTTTAATTCGATTTGTGGAAATTGTCGGATGAATTATCGAAGAAAAGTTGCTTGTGAAAGTAATGGCGCGCACTCTATGAATAAGGTTGTCTGGATTAATTACGTAATTGCCAGTTGTCGTTTATTTTCGTACGGCATTATAAAGCCAGACAGTTCAATCTGAAGCCTGTCAAAATGAAGTTAATGTGAAGTCGAGAATGTGTGCTATAAATATTTGAATATATTATATATATATATATATATATATAATATATATAGCTTTCTTTTGAAACGTACAGCACGTGATGTTGATAGGATGGATATTATTATCACTGAAAAATACCGCCTCAACGGAGATTCGAACCCCGGACCTTGATGATACACGTGCTCTTTCCTTCTGAGCTAACAAGGAGTATATATATATATATATATATATATATATATATATATATATATATATGGAGAGAGAGAGAGAGACAGAGAGGCAGAGAGATAAAGAGAGAGAGTGAGGGGCAGAGAGGGATAGAGGGATAGAGAGAGAGAGAGAGAGAGAGAGAGAGAGAGAGAGAGAGAGAGAGAGAGAGAGAGAGAGAGAGAGAGAGAGAGAGACAGAGAGAGAGAGAGTGATAGAAAGAGAGAGAGAGAGAGAGAGAGAGACAGAAAGATAGTTCCTCCAGGGATATCAGATATGGAAATCAGTAGTACGTTGTCCTTTCTCTTCCCGTATCACGTGACTGTGTGCCTTATGAATTATAAATGACATTTCAAGTGTGACGTCACAGGTCCCACAGGAGCGCGGCGGGACGGGAACGGAGGGGAGAGGGGAGAGGGGCTGGAGGACGATACAGTTTGTAACTGTCGAGTCGTCACTACATCGAGTACAAATTCAAAATTCATTCTATTCTATAGATAAGAAATCAATGTACAGTTGACATTTACACATTGTTCGCATAGTTACAATTAATTTACATCACATTACACATTTTCAATTTAACTAATACAAAACGGAAGGAAAAAAATATATATATCTTAAACATCCTAGTCCCAGTCAGGACTATGTAATGTACGTCAAACATTCAAATATATATCTGTATGTTTTCTATTCACGATCAGTTGTTTGATATCACAGCTGAGCTAGCTGAAGAGTAATGTAAGAAGAAGCGAGCAGAGAACAAAATCACGGCACCTCCACCAATAATAATTAGTTCACGCTAGCTCATCCTCTCTTCTTTCATTTCTAAAACATTTGTTGGATTGGAATTCATTTGTACATCACAAACATTGATAATTGGTTCCCATAGTGATGTAAATTAGATCAGGATAATATTCAAAATATTTAAAACTTATTATAGTTATTCTCGACAACATAGTACACAAACTTCCAATGAGATAGAAAGCCCGTCCATTCAGCTCAGACGTTTGAGGCACTGTTCTGCTATGTAAAGACAGTCGGACGAGGGTTCGAATCCCGCTGAAGGAATTGGTTCTCCATCATCATTCCATTATCAACTACCCATCCGTACCGCCATATAAGCTGTAGATGGTTCGTTAAGAGAGAGAGAGAGAGAGAGAGAGAGAGAGAGAGAGAGAGAGAGAGAGAGAGAGAGAGAGAGAGAGAGAGAGAGAGGGAGAGGGAGATAAAGAGAGTGTGTGTGAGAGAGAGTGAGAGTGAGAGAGAGAGAGAGAGAGAAAGAGAGAGTGAGAGAGAGAGATATTCAGAGAAAGATGGTGAGAAAGAGAGAGAGAGACTGCATGTGTGTGAGATAGAGAGAGAGAGAGAGAAAGTGTGTGTGAGAGAGAGAGAGAAAGTATGTGTGAGAGCGAGAGAGTGAGAGAGAGTGAGAGAGAGAGAGAGAGAGAGAGAGAGAGTGAGAGAGAGATAGTCTGTGAGAGAGAGAGATAGTGTGTGAGAGAGTGAGAAAGAGAACGAGAGAGAGAGAGAGAGAGAGAGAGAGAGAGTGAAAGAGATCGAGAGAGAGAGAGAGAGAGAGAGAGAGAAGAGTCTTTGTGACTTACTCGTCCCTAGCAGCTCGAGGGCTCTCTACCGCTAGGCCAATGTTATTGTGAGGGGAACGATTGCAAGCACGCCCTTGGCACTCCGGCCCGCGAGTCCTCCACTTTAACCGGGAGTCTCTGGGGACGCCGGAGTCAGATCCCCTCGCCTGAAAAGTGCACTCTACAATCAGGTACACTCGAGAACAAAAACCCTCTCTGAAATCCGGTGTCAAAGGTCGAGATGGGAGTTAAAACAATCCTCTTCAAATCTTGTTAGACAGCTGGCAGATTTCAAGCCGGAGTTTCACTCAGGGAAGTCGAGCCCCGACGTGCACATTCATCCTGGTTACGACTGTGTCCGGGTTTACTCAGTCGTTGAGACGGGTAAAGAATCTGGAAAATTGTTCCAGATTCTTTAGAAATTGAGATTTTCTAGGATCATGATTGTTAATCCATTGTGTATAATGTTAGGTTTAAATATAGGTCCATGAACCTGTCCCCTACCACTCGAGCACTAATTATGTAACTTGGCCAGGATTTAGTGCTTAATTAGTGCTATCGTTTTGTCAAGTACCAGAATTAGTGCTAGGATAGTTCCCGAGATAATGGCACGGACCTTTTAGTTACGTGTGGAATCTTTTTGAATTATCAATCCGGAGTCAATCAAGTGGTTTACTGGTATTTTGAGAATAGTATATCAACTGTAAATTGCTATTGTTCATGATCATCTACATATTATTCGTGAAATGTATGTTTTTGAAAAAAACTGTATCATGGGCCTTATACATTATTATTATTGATTCCCGAAATAGTTTGGATGCCAGTTTTTTTTTATACATTGATAATATAGATGAATTTTTTATTGATACTTTGCCGACAATGCGGTTGCCACTTGGAGCTGTAGACTGTAGACTGATTGGCTACGAGTATCAATCGAACGTACGAATAGACAAATCGGCTGAAATAACCATAACAGTCAATACAGTATAACGTACTCAAAACTAAAACTTAAATCTCCGTCTAAACAAGTGTGCCACACTTATCAAGATGCTGATTGGCTAAGAGTATCAATCAAACGTACGAATAGACAAACTGACTGAAATAACCACAACAGTCAATACAGTATAACGTACTCAAAACTAAAACTTAAAGCTCCGTCTAAACAAGTGGGCCCACTCTTCAAGCTGCAGACTGATTGGGTAAGAGTATCAATCGAACGTACGAATAGACAAATCAACAGTCAATACAATATAACGTACTCAAAACTAAAACTTAAAGCTCCGTCTAAACAAGTCGTGAGTCTCAAGCTGCAGACTGATTGGGTGATGGGATCAATCGGACGGATGAATAGCCGTTGTAGGGTGGTTGTGGTAAGCTTGTTAGTCAAAGGGGTGCATTGCGTGGAGGGTGGAGGGTGGTCGAAAGGGGAACTACTTCTAGTCGGGCGGAAGAACATTACGGTGTGGTTCGTTACGCACGGTTCCGGTGGACCATGAGCGTGCATGGCGGATGAATACACACGGCACGCGAGGGGGTGGAAGAGGGGTAAGGGTAGACAGATCACGAAGGGAAGAAAATATATCGTGTCATTTCAGTTCCTGGTTCGTGGAGCAGAACCGGAACCGGAAGTGAGAACGGAACTGGAACTCGGAATTGAAACTGGACTTCAAATTGAAATGAACATTTATTTTATTTTCATCCGCTTTTCAAAAACATTTTCGAATAATATATATATTATATATTTTTCCCATTTCCATTTCCAATCCTTCAAATTATTGGATACATGCCATATTTATTTATTTACTGTCTCTCTCTCTCTCTCTCTCTCTCTCTCTCTCTCCCTCTCTCTCTCTCTCTCTCTCTCTATCTCTCTCTCTCTCTCATTCTTTGTCCATCCCTCTCTCTTTCTGTCTCTCTTTCTTATTATCCTTTTCTCTCCCGCTCTCCTTCCTTCTCAGCCTTCCTTATCTCTCTCTCTCTCTCTCTCTCTCTCTCTCTCTCTCTCTCTCTCTCTCTCTCTGTCTCTCTCTGTCTCTCTCTGACACGCTGACAGTGTTTGAACAATGGTATCATGTTTCCTACAAACAAGTGTTTTGGAAGGAGAGCGGCAATCAATCTAACACGTCTCGATGCTTCTCGTCGATACGACAGATCATATTTTCACTGCCAACATCTTAGATATCAAGACATTCTTATCTATTCTTGTTCATTTAAGAGAAATATGTTCAGGTGATGATTTTTTTTTTTCTTTTCTATTGAGAAAAAGAAAATACATAGTATACACTTTACAAAATTAAACACTCTGGTCCACAAAGCCATGGCTGATTTGAATGTGGAAGTAAGCAAACCTAAATAATAAACCTAAATACTAATCAGAAAATAACTTGCATTAAACGATTGCAACAAACAAAGAACGGTATTGAAGGATAATCATGACAAAATGTAAAAAAAAAGCCATGACATATGACACAAAAATAGTTTTTTCATTATAATATAATCAAAACTTGTTACAACTGGAGGAATTATTTTCGTGAACTTCTTAGTTATTGATTCATTACAATATTGTTGTCATTCTCAAAGAATGTAGGGCCTATATAAATATTCAATTCCAATTTTTTTTTCAATAATTAATTTTTCCTCTTTTTATAGTCTACCCGATGGCCTATGTTTGGAAGGCAGTCTATTATTCACTCTTTTCTTTCTAATATATTATTTATTTTTCTTCTTTTTGTGCTTTGAGTCCTGTGCATGATGACAATGTTTTATTCATTCACTCCATCGTTTATAAAAACAACATTTTGTTAATTCACGAAATAATTTGAGAGTCAGTGTATGCGTCGATTCCAGTTACTGTTACGGCTAGTTTCATGTAACTTTGATGCCAGAATGACCCTTGTCGACTCAAACAAGCTAAACGACACTGTAACAGTATCGTGTTGACGAGTGACTGGATTCAAATGGATGCGAATCCACTCTAATGATCAAAAGGATGAGACATAGAGGCGACATTCCTGTGAACTTGATCCTACATGTCAAGTACCTTGACGGGAGGGAGAGAGAGAGAGAGAGAGAGAGAGAGATGGAGAGAGAGAGAGAGAGAGAGAGAGAGAGAGAGAGAGAGAGAGAGAGAGAGAGAGAGTGAGAGAGAGAAGTTTAGGTGTGGATCAAGTATATCTTTACAAGCAAAAGTCAAAGATTAATCAATGACAATCAAATGCACTGAGTACTAAACGACGAAGTTAGATCGAACCGGAAAATGTCAGTTTTTTTCACTAATTTATTTTTACTTCATTAACGTCGAAACTTGATAGGAAAATTTTCACTTTTGGGAAGTATAATTCCAAAATCAAAGTAAGCTGTACCTCATTGTCAGTCTCGATCCAGATTAACAGCCATCATTAATAAATGATTTTTCTCTATATAATAACAGAAAACTTACTTTTACTTTTACTTCAAGCTTCACTTGTTCGGTTGGTACAAGAAATACGTCTTTTGACTCTGCTTTCGACTCTCACAGAATACAGGATAGTTCTTCACAGGAGTATCTAATTTCATCAGACTCCTCAACGCTCCAGTCTCCCGTTCCCAGTCACTACTCCTGTTCCCACTTGCACACTGTCTCATCCCTTATGTGACAGAGACACGGCTCGCCAGGGGAGAGAGAGAGGGAGAGAGAGAGAGAGAGAGAGAGAGAGAGGTAGCAAAGAAGGTGACACTGTGTAAGAAATGGAGACAGTGAAAGAGAAAAGAGAAAAGAGGAGAGAGGAAGATAGCGATATGTATGGGATGAACACAGTAAGAGAGAGAGAGAGAGAGAGAGAGAGAGAGAGAAAGAGAGAGAGAGAGGAGAGAGGGACAGGTAGCAAAGAAGGTGACACTGTGTAAGAAATGGAGACAGTGAAAGAGAAAAAGAGGAGAGAGGAAGATAGCGATATGTAAGGGATGAACACAGTAAGATAGAGAAAGAAGAGAGGATGAGAGAGAGAGGTAGCAAAGAAGGTGACACTGTGTAAGAAATGGAGACAATGAAAGCGAGAAAGAGGAGAGAGAAAGAGAGAGATAGCGACACTATATGTAAGGGATGAAGACAGTAAGAGTGAGAGAGAGAAATGGCAGTGAGGGACGGAGAGTGACAATTAAGACTGACATGCCACACGACAGACGTAATTAATTAACTGACACTCTCTGGGGCTACCCCCCCCCCCCACCCCCACCCCCACTCACCGTCACCTCAAAGCAGTGTCACCACATTTGTCAATAAAGACGGCGTTGGATCGGTGACAAGAAAGAAGAAACTAGTTCAGTCGAGAAATGAAAATGAAAAGTCGGTAGAAAAAATAATTCAGGGGGAAATATTACAAAATATTAGAAGTAGAATGTCAAAATATTAATTTGGACTCGAATTTCTCATCAATCAATTTGTGACAGAATCTATCAAATAAAAAACTTATTATTTAATTTTTATAGTTAGTTGCGTTTAAAGTTTTTTTCATGAATACATTTAGCTAGATATACAGTCATCAGTGAAAAAGTTCATAATTTTTGTAGATCAAGTCACCTTTGAGAGAAGGTCAATTCATTAGAGAACTGTCCAAGAATTCATTCATTCATTCATCCATTCAATCATTCATTCATTCAATCATCCATTCATTCATGCATCCATGCATTGAATCATTCATTCATCCATTCATTGAATCATTCATTCATTTATTCATCCATTCATTCATTCATTCATTCAATCGAACCAATATTTTATAGTTATGATGAACAATTCAATCATTCACGAATTGCGAATGATTTTATTGTATACAATTTCAAATAATATACGTTTTTATTTCCCAACCATTTCACTCTCATCCTATTTCCAAACGAATGACCTTTCCATTTTGAAAAATAGTCATTGCCCCCTAATGACATCCCTGCTTAAAACAATAGCCCAATAACACACCACAGAGGGGTGGGGGGAGGGGGAGGGGGGAGTGTGAGGGAAACAAACTAATACCCCATCATCAATAATATCATTTCTGGCCAAACAACCCCTCTATTACCGAACATCCCCTACAACATCTTACCCCCCCCCCTCGAAACATCTTACCCCCACCCCTCGAAACATATTACCCCCGTCCCCCTCTCTAACATCTTAACACCATCTCGATTACAGCACTTTATTGTATCGTGTCACTTTATCACAGACTGAGATGGTCGCCGTTTCTTCTTAGGAAAGTGCTTCTTAGTTTCGTAGACTGTGAGTCTATCTTGCGGCTGTTCCTAGGTTGAAAGCAGGCTGGTTGTGTGGGAAAATATTCACTTGTAGCTCGAATGTTGTTTTGTGGAATGTGGAGTGATGGAGAATGTTTTATTACTAGGAAAACGCCGTATATGCGTTGTTAGACGAGCGGATAGTAATAGTATGGGTAGGAATGGTTAAGAACTGCTTCGAGTGGTACCAATTTAGCACATTTTATTTATTTTCTTCAAAATGGCTGACCCGATCAAGCTGAAACTTTTTAGAAATGTGTATCAAAATGTCATTCAACTTTACGCAAAATTTCATTTTTTTGGGAAAATATATTTTTTTTTTCCGTCATGTTATTCTAATGGGTATTTTCAAAATTTCTAAAATTCATAAAAAAAAATGTTACCCCCCGATAATGCCACAAAACTATACAGATCTAGGTTAGATGAGGAACCATATTAAAAAAAAATTTAAAGTTGATATCTGTAGCCGTTTGACCTGTGGAGAACCGACAAAAAAACATTAAAAAAAAAAAAAAAAAAAAAAAACGAACACCAATTTTCAGTATGTCAAATTGAACCCTCGCTAAAGCTCGTCTAATTATTATAAGACTTCATTCATTTTTGTGTACAGTGGGTTATGTAACAGAAAATACAGAAAATACAATTTAAATAAGAATTTCCACTTGACCTTATAATAATCTAGAATATGAAGAAGAATTGAACAAAATGAACTAAAAATTCAGAAAGTAAAGGGGAAATAGAACAGAATTAAGTCTGGAACTAAATTATAAGTGATTTTTCAAAATTATCTCTGAATTTTGTTTCACCAGAAAATGTTTTTAATTATTGATTTGAATAGTTCCATGGATTTTACCGATTTTATGGAATTGGTATCTTGTTCCATCTTCTGGGGCTGTTGATTGAGAATGAGAATTAAGATTTGGTTTCCCGGCACCTCTACCGTTATAGCGTATAAATCCTGGCACCACCACCAAAACTAACAGACACCTGGGTACACACTGTATATTTGCTTCCACGAGAGATGGAGGCTTGAAACACCTGCGCGTTATTGTTGTAGTGTAGGAGAGACGGTCGCTCGGAACCTTCATCACTCACGAATATATACAATTGGACATTTTTTCATGACAAGTTATTTGTAATATTTTTTCGTAGATAAATGGCTATAAATATAACACTGTATCAATCAATGTGACGTAAGTTATAGCGAATGTAAACGGAAAAGTTGTTATTACTCTAAGTAGGCTGATAAATCATTTGGAATTTCGTGCACACGGTTATGAATAGGTATTTTTGTAATGCAGCGGATGACGAAACAGAAAGTGTGTATACTAGAATATACAAGTATTTATTTTCTCACTGTAATCTAGAAAAGCAAAATGCACATACGTTGTGTTGGTTAATTATCTAAGTGGGATTTGTATGTATGGTATTTTCTATAGACTGAATTTAAAAAAAAATCTAATATACCAGGGCCCATATTACCAATAATAAAAATGTATTAATTAAGCTAATTAATCAATTGCAGTACAAAATTAATATTGGTAACCAAGGATGATAACAAGCTAATCCACTAATTATCGCTTAATCAACAAATTTATTATTCGTAATACCGGGCCTAAGAGCCGGTTGTACCAAGTGATGATTAGTGAATTAAGCAAAAATTAGCAAATTAACTTGTTATCACGTTTGGTTACCTATGTTATTTTTGTACCTCAAGTAATGATTAACTAATCAATATTTAATCATCAGTTGGTACAATCGGCTCTAAGAGTCAGTTTTGCCAAGTGATAATTAAATAATAATCAGTTATTTATTAGTTGAGGTAATTGGCTATAATTAATGAATTATTGATCAATCCACTAATCATCAATTAGGAGAACCACCCTTATGCCCCATTCACACTATGTTCACTAACTGATGTTAGTACTAACTGACATCAAGCGCTAACTGCGTTCCGTTCACATCACGTTGCTAACGTCAGTTAGTGGCTTAACTGCAGTTAGTGATCATAATGTGAACGTGTGTTTTTCATTCATAAATTAGTTCTTTACGTATGATACAGACAATAGAAGTTATAAAAGTGTTAATAACCAAAACGTGGTCAACTACATTCAACTACATTATATGAGCCAGTCAAGAATTGAAAAGAACTTTGACACTTCCTTTTTATATATCTCCCTCTTTCCATTAACAAACGATTAATACCAATTTACTCCACGTTCATGTATTTGTATTTCGGAGCTATTATTAAACCAACAAACGCTGTTTACAAGATATAGTCAAGTTTTGAGAATATCTTCGCCGCTTTCCGTTGGGTTCTCAGTCGAGAATAGGCTTCCATGCACTCTGTTATACCATCCACATGTGTTGTACTGTGTCAACACTGTAGCTGTACTAACCAATATTAATGATGTCACCAACGTGTGTGGAGTAGAGAGAGAGTGGGGGGAGAGAGAGATACAGAGAGAGAGAGAGAGAGAGAGAGAGAGAGAGAGAGAGAGAGAGAGGAGAGAGAGAGAGAGAGAGAGAGAGAGAGAGAGAGAGAGATAGAGAGAGAGATAGAAAAAGAAAAGGATAGAGAAAAAGAGGGAGAGAGAGAGAGAGAGAGAGAGAGAAAAGAGAGACAGGGAGAAAGAGAGGGAGGGAAAGAGAAAGAGAGAGAGAGAGGGGGGGGGGGACAAAGAAGGAGAGAGATAGAGGGAGGGAGAGAGATAGAGAGAGAGAGAGAGAGAGAGAGAAACGGACGATGAGGAAGAGGGATAGAGGGGGAGAGAGAGATAGAGAAAGAGAGAGATAGAGAGAAAGAGAAAGTGAGAAAGTGATAGAGAGGAAGAGAGATGGTCAAAAAGGGAGAGAGATAGAAGGAGGGAGAGAGAGAGAGAGAGAGAGAGAGAGAGAGAGAGAGAGAGAGGTCCAAAGAGAGAGAGAGAAAGAGAGAGAGAGAGAGAGAGAGGTACAAAGAGGGAGAGAGATAGAGTGCGTGTGAAAGTTGACAGGTGCACCAACAATACCAGCGTGTATATATAAGGGGGTGGTGATGATACTAGCCCGCTACACAGTCACAATATTTATCATTGTGTCGTCGCTATCGTTCCACGAATTTCTCCACATCACAGTTTGCGTTGTGTTCCCGATCGACCGTCTCCCCTATGTCATGGCACTAACGACCGGCAGTGTCGACCTGCCAACACTATTTAAAAAATGACACATTTTGTGTGGTATAAATTTCTCAATTGTGAAATCCACGAGAAGCAATGCTATAAAAATGCCTCTGTCAATAACGATGACGTATTGGAATTGTCCTGATCAAGGATTTAATCAGAACTTTGGAAACAGAATTAGTATAGGTGTTGGAGGACCAATCCATTTCCTTTCAATATAAATGATTAATTTCCGATATTATCAACTTATTGATCGAACGTCTGTAAATTGAATATTCTCACAAACCCACACGAACTTGAAATATGAACGCGTTAAAAATTGATGTCAATTTTTTTTTTTTTTTATATATATTGGGTTTAACGACGCACTGTTATGATAACTGAGATCTAATGGCGTCGGATGGATGATTAATGAGATGATGGGATGATGAGATGAAGGTTCTTGGGTAATGAGAAGGATAGTGGGAAGGAAGCGGTCATGGCCGACTTATTGTAGGAACCATCCTGGCATCAGCCTGGACTACAGAGGGAAACCATGAAAAACCCCTGTAAAGACGGTCGGCGGCGGGGATCGAACCGGGTTCGGAATTCCCCTCGCCTCCCGGATCACATGAAGCGAGCGTGCTAACCACTGCGCTGCATGTGCCGGTTCAATTTTATTATTTCGAAGATTTTTTAATTACTTGTGAATCTGGTAACTCTTGATTATTGCAGACCATTTTTTTTTTCATCGACACGAAACTTGACACAAAATCTTTGTTCCCTAATTAAAGCTATGGTTGAAAGTTAGGATCGTTCGGATGGGGCATCACAAGGGCGATCTTACCAACCCCGTGATGATGAATATTTGTGATTCTACATTTAGTGGAATATCAATTTTTGGGTGATAATTTTTGAGGAATCAAAATTCTAAAAACGAAGAAACATAGATATTTTCAATACCTTCGAGAAAGTGTGAGTAATTACTATTAATCTAAATTGCTTGACAAAATATACATTTTTTAAGCGTATACACCTGACAATTATCCTATGTCAGGTAAATAGTTATTACTTACACCATCTCAAAGGTATTATAAATATCTATGTATCCTCGTTTTTAGAATTTCGATATCTCATACCGTATAAAAGTTATCAACAAAAAACCTGATATTCCGCTAAATCGACTCCCATGGACTCTTGGCGAACTGGGGACAAGTAGACAAATCAGTTCAGTTGGTCAATGTATTCATTTGTGTTGACAAAAATAGATTTTCGATCTTCTTAACTTCAGGAGGAGTGAATATGTCAGAACAATTCAAAGATTGAATATACTGAATATTGAATAATTCAGATGGCATTCATAAATCATATTGAGTGTCCAATTAGAATGAAAAACATTGGAAACATAAATCTAGTTTTAAAATAAAAAAACGAAGGTATATAAAATATTAAAGAGTTTCATTACAGTTTTCGAAGTCAAATGTAATTTCAGAGTAAGAACTCAAATCTTTGAAATAACTTTTTAATATTATTCAAAACTTAATCAAACAAACGCTCAAGTTTTAATTTCATACAACTAGACGTAATATCTCTAATATTTTATGTAGATTAGAATATTCTCCCATGTCGTTGCTATGGTGATTTTAAATTAGTTTCGCTCGAGTTTTAAGAGTCGAGGGAATACTGGCTGATGGAGAATATTATACACGGAATAACAAGGGTGATAAGATGTGAGAGATACGTTTCACGCGGTTGAAGTAGAATGTAACATACAACGAGATATGGGGACAAAATAACAATTGCAAATGACTGGTGTCCTCTTTTAATGTTCCTCTCTGCCACCGCATCCTTAGAGGCGTTCAGGATTCGAAGCTACGCTGCATGTGGACTCCTTACTAGATTCGAATGCTTATATATATATATATATATATATATATATATATATATATATATATATATATATATATATATATATATATGTGTTCTAACGGATGTTCTCGCGGACTGAATAATGTATCAGATTATTTTCTCGGGAATGCCGCGAAACGACCTAGAAACGTCGGATGAAACGTCGGAGTGAGAGACAAGGTCCCCGATGGGACCGCAATTTCGTCACGAAACAGCAAACGCGGCATTCCCGAGAAAATAATCTGATATATATATATATATATATATATATATATATATATATATATATATATATATATATATATATATTTATATATATATATATATATATTTATATATATATATATATAAAAATATATATTTATATATATATATATATATATATATATATATATATATATATATATTTATATTTGAATATCAGGTATATAGAGACACTGTTATCGAACCCCGGCCTCCTGTGCTAGCGAGTGATCTACCCGTCTCAGTAACTCTCAGGTATATAGAGAAACAGGAATCGAACCCCGGCCTCCTGTGCTAGCGAGTGATCTACCCGTCTCAGGTAGAGTCGGCCTGGATAGCTTTTTCCTTCATCCCTCTAGCCGATTCGACACCCCTAATCGTAATACCTACCCCATAGCGCGACACCACCGTTCAAACCTTCAACCACCCACCCCGGCGGTGCGTTGGGTGAAATCAATAATCTGGCCGAACATAGCTAGCCGAGTAGGGCAAGTCTCCGAGTTAGAACATTACGTCACGCCTACGTCATAGAAATATAAGAATAAAACGAAAACTAACATCTTAGGGTTGTTCTAATCCGTGAAGATATGTGTTGTAAGGTTAGACTGTACGATAATAATATAACAAAGTGGGTTATCTTGGCGAGGTCGAAGGTCATGCGCGATCTTGTTATCGCGTTATCAGCACTTCCGGTGAGTTTTTAGGGTTAGTTGTTGTATGCGCATGCGTGGATTATGGGGGTGATGGAATGTTAGGGATTGTTTATGGTGTGGATTGGGGTATTGTTTGGAAGGTTGAGAAGTAAAAGTTGGACTTACATAACCTAGCTTTTCTTGGTGGTTTACGTTTGAGTGAAAATGATGATAAATTATATTTTAGAATTTTAGAGATTTTGATATTATTCAATTTTCCAAGAAATATGATGTATTCATTCAGTTATTACTGATCAAGAATAATCATGAAGAGTAATTCAAATTTTAAAGAAGTACAAAATGGTAATTGAATATGCTCTCTAGTTGAAATGTCATTCTATTTCAGTGAATTCAATCAGTTTCAAGATAATACGTCAATGAATAAGAAGCATGTGAAGAGATTCACTTACGTATTTTCTCAAAACTGATTTAATTCACAAAAATGAAATGTCATATTAATTGAAGAGCATAAAATTATCTTGGAGATGTGAATTTTTCATTCAATTACACTGGTTCATGAAAATGGAAAAAAATAATAAATTTAAATTTCTCGATTTGTGTAAGCACCGTGCACCCCCTTAAAGAATTGGTTTGGGTACATGAACCTATTAAAAATGTCTCAACTTCGAAAAACGAAATTGATGGCCCAATATTTTTTCACTTATCTCAGTAGTTTGTGGGATACAAATTTGGAGGTCACGTAATAAATAATGGAGAGACATTCCGAAATTTGAATCCACTATAACCATTAATTGGCTAAGCCTATACCCTATCACTGTTATCTATATTATTATCAAGTAACTTATACGATTGTCTAATTCCCATGATTTAATTATAAAGGCACTTCTGAATCTATATTATACTAGCCAATAATTGTAATTTCGAAATAATTACCGAAGACACATATTATTTTGGTGGAAGTGCCGTGACTGTACTGGATAATATAATGCACGCGTGGAGGTGCCATCATTTGCATACTCAATTTTTATTTCATGTTTCTGACATTCATCCGGGAAAACTCATAATAGAAATTGATGGAAGAAATATATTTATTATATTTATAGTAATATATTATAGTTTAATATGCCATACTGACTTAATTATGTAGCGTTATTTGAAAGGCTGATTCTACCAACAGTCGTAGGATCTATGAAGATAACAAATACCACCGAGATATTTGTATAGGCTGTAGCAATGAGGATGTAACTGTACTTTCTGGACGAGATTCACGATTGGAAACACATCACCATCTTTCAAAACCAATAAATATATATTTTGGATTTTCTCTACAATTTCCTAATCTACTATATATTTAGTTTTATAAACCCAAGTAATTTTGTGGAGTCAAGTAAAGCGATAATCAAGAGTATGTAAGAGGTATAATCCGCTTCATGTTGTAGTATTAATAATATTGTATGGATTGGAGTGAAAAGATCGCCCTTGTGGTGCCCCGTTCAAACCATCCTGAACTTTCATACTTCGCCTTTACAGGGAAACAAGGGGTTTGTATCAAGTTTAGAAAATGGTTCTACTAATATGAAATATATATTTTTTAATAACATTGAAACTTGATACAAAATCGTTGTTCCTCAATTGGCTATGGATGAAAGTAGGATCGTTTGAACGGGGCACCACAAGGGCAATCTCACCACCCCAAAGAATGATTGAAAATAATATAACTAGTTTAACAAACAATGAATCTTGTATAAAGGATCTTGATATTTTCAGGGTTAGTAACAATTAATTCAAATATTCATAGTGGGGAGAAAAAAAATATCGAATCCTCTTATTAGGCCTATATAGATATTCTTCTTCTTCTTCTTCTTCTTCTTCTTCTTCTTCTTGAAATCTTCTCTTTTCTCTCTTATTCTGTTCTTGTATTTTTAACGAAATTGAACATTTTGTTTCGATTGTTGTTCATGAAAAATATGAACTAAAACAGCATTGGAATCATCGAATAAAAGCATTTGTTGAAGCAAAGTTTTCCATTTCATTTTAAAGATCCTGTAATTTCAAGTTCTTATTATAACATAATAACGTGATGTACATCCAAGGATATACAACCATTTTTTCATTTAAAATTAACTGTACTTTTTGTGCTCTTGCTCTTATGTTTGTTATCGAAAATCGATTCATGATTGAGTCATTATAAATAGACGACTTTTTTCTTACGTGAATACAAGCATAAATATATATATATATATATATATATATATATATATATATATATATATATATATATATATATATATATATATATATATATATATATATATATGTATATATATATATATATATATATATATATATATATATATATATATATGAAATGAAAATATACTGCCCCCTTGAGGTGCCATAATATCAGTGTGAAAAAGTGGTTTCCCAAAAGCGTTTGATGAAATAATCTTTGAAGTCTAGCTACCTTTTCGTCAAACAGTCCACGGTATAAGGTCACAAGTTTCCTCGCCGTAGTACATGGCGTCGCCACCAGGTACCGCCACTAGACGAGAACACAGAACCAAGGAGCGTCTAGACGTCATAGGTGATGACGTAGATGCGTCAGAGCGTCTTTGTTTGTAGCCGTATCTAATAACAAATAATGCGAAAATGTATTCAATTGGCTATTAACATGTGAGACTGTGGCACAGTGATTGTTCTCTGATGAAGGTTTCTGCCGCCCCGGTAGCTCAGTCAGCTATCGCTAGCGGTAGAAACTGAAGTCACCGTTGGGCGTCGGTTCGAGTCCTGCATCATACATGGGTGTTTGTACACGTCCTTTCATCTATCTTCACCTCATCGTTTCTTTATCATCCACTCATTCGTACCCACATATATCCTAGCTGTTGGTGGGGTCGTTAAGCAACATAAGAACCGATAAAGGTTAAGGCTGGCAAGGTAGGATCGTTTGACCGGGCCTTCACAAATGTGATTTAGAAACCCCACAAAATAATTGTCACTGTTATCAAACATAATTCATTAGAACAGATTGTAATTTGTGAAATTAAACAAACGAATAAAACAAATTGCATAAAACATTTTGTGGTGATGGAAAGAATCCTTGATCATCTAGATATATCTTCTTTTTCTTTGATTCCATCTGATAATGGGAATATATATATATATATATATATATATATATATATTCATATATTTTAGTAGAGACTGAATTTTTGTAGTGAGGTGTGAATTATTCTCTTCACACTCAACATTGGTTTGATTACCACGCCAACAGTTCGTGGAAAAAACATTAAATTAGAAAAACATTTCATATATTATGACATGATTTCCCAACTGTAACAATCACACAGTCGGGACTGCCGTGCCACATGGGAAATCAGTCGTCGATTGGGTGACCCTGATTGGTGCGATTCACCCCCAGAGTATTAGCTGTAATAAACAAGTGCTAGTAGGCCTACTGTGGGTAGCTGGATGTTGAAAATTCAACAAAGTAATTAAATACTTCATTTGCGCAGTTCTAATAGTAAAGAAGATTTTTTTAACTAATATAATAAATATATATATATATATATATATATATATATATATATAATATGTGATCATTAAACTTCTTGGATACGAACCAATATCGAGATGTGTGGGATATTTAAGCCATGTCGTAAAAGATACGTCTCGACCGGGAATTGAACCCGGGACCTTCAGATTGCCGGTCCGCTGCTCTCCCACTGAGCTACCGAGATATTACTTTTATGTCATGGCTATTCTCAGAGTGACGACACTTCCTGGGGCTCTTCTGGGGCTTCTCTTGGGTGAATCTAAGCCCTCTATAGGGTTAGTGCCAGGTATATATGTATATATATATATATATATATATATATATATATATATATATATATATATATATATATATATATATATATATATATATATATATATATATTTACAATATTTACAATAATAATAATTTTGAAATCTCCATATAATTGAATTAGCATCAAATCAACACGCGTCAACAGCTGATTCCATCTCTCCTCTCGGTCGGTGTAATATCACGCCCAATTGATCACGTGATTATCCCAGCCCATTAGTGACGTCATGTGATGCTAGTGACGTCAGCATGTACACAAGTTCAGGCGGGGTTGTAATTGGCGTGACTCTAGCCACGGGCGAGCACCGTGTGTGGTACATGAGTGGAGTGGACCGATTAGGAAGCGATGCCAAATGGTGATGAAGTTGGAAATCGTGATGTTCATGAGATCCGAGGGGTTAACAACTCCTGAAATCAGGTGTACACTTGCCATGAAATTCCCTTGAAATCCCTGAAATCACCTAAAATCTCTGAAATCACATGCAATCACCTGAAATCACCTGAAATCAACTGAAATCACCTGAAATCAACTGAAATCACCTGAAATCACATGAAATCCCTGAAATCACCTGAAATCCCTGAAATCACCTGAAATCCCTGAAATCTCCTGAAATCACCTGAAATCACTTGAAATCCCTGAAATCACCTGAAATCACCTGAGATCCCTGAAATCACTTGAAATCCCTGAAATCACCTGAAATCACCTGAAATCACCTGAGATCCCTGAAATCATCTGACAACCCTGAAATCACCTGAAATCCCTGAAATCACATGAAATCACCTGAAATCACCTGAAATCACCTGAAATCACCTGAAATCCCTAAAATCACCTGAAATCACCTGAAATCACCTGAAATCCCTGAAATCCCTGAAATCACATGAAATCCCTGAAATCATCTGAAATCCTCGAAATCACCTAAAATCCCTGAAATCACATGAAATCACCTGAAATCACCTGAAATCACCTGAAATCACCTGAAATCCCTGAAATCCCTGAAATCACCTGAAATCCCTGAAATCACCTGAAATCACCTGAAATCACCTGAAATCACCTGAAATCCCCGAAATCACCTGAAATACTGAAATCTGAAATCAGGTGTAGGCCTACACCTATTTTTCTAGTTGTAAACCCCTCGATGAGATCAGGAGAATGGGATCATGAAGTTTTGCAACGTGTATATCATATTACCAATACGGGAATCAGGAGTTAAGTTACTGAAGTTTGATTATGGTTGACACTCTTTAATCTTAGTAATACCGTTATGAATGTATCGGTTACAAGGACTCACTCGTCCCACCGATTCAGCACAGGACATGTAAGAAATACAACTGCCGGGCCGGGCTCCAGCAAACACCCCGCAAAGCCAACCACCGTCCCCGCTCTCCACCACCCACCACAAGCTGTAGGGGCAGCTGCGTGCGCACGATGTTACAGTTCAACTAGGTCTCCATAGGGCAGAAAGTATTCTTCATAGAGACATGAACAAAATGGAGTAATGTCCACGTCACGACTCAGAAAAAGAGCCGGGTCCTGAAGAAAAAAATGAATTCATCAAAATTTCTGAAATTGAGATTTCTAGTTTTCTCTAAAACTAGTGTCAGGACTGTGATGTCCTCCAACTTTGATATAAAAAATTTGTCAACACTGTATTATATATATATATATATATATATATATATATATATATATATATATATATATATATATATATATATATATCATAAACACTCTCCTATTTCCTCGAGAGAGGGCTCAATAAATTAAGCAGATGATAAGAAAAATGCATCAATCGGTGAAACTAAAGAATGTCTAATAGACATATGAAAAGATGATAAATTAATAAATTAATAAATAAATAACGTGATGGATGAATGAATGAATAAATAATAAGTGAGTCAATAAATGAGTGAATAAATTGATTTATGAATGAATAAATGAATAATTGAATAAATAGCTGAAGAAATGAATGAATGTCCAGTGTATAAATGTATGAGTGAATGAATAAATAGATAATGAATACATAAATGAAGGAATAAATGAAATTATAAATCTCCAGTGAATGAATGAATGCATGAATGAATGAATGAATAAATAAATGAATATATAAATGAATGAATAATTGAACGAATAAAATGAATCAACAAAGAAGTCAAGCAGAATCCTATCGACTGATGATAATAGTCCCACGCAGCCCGAACCAATAAATACCCACTTCACTGCTAATTGGCCTCAGTCAACCATAACATATACATGATCCAGTACACACGATGGTCCATCAGCATGAGCCGTCGATCGTCAGTCTCATCGTATCCTCTAATAATGACGACCAGCAGTCCCGAGCATTCATCTCGAATGGGACGCGGTCATGCTTGATTAAGCTTGGTCTGATATGAGGGGTGTAAAAGAACTGAACTACTTGGAATAATAAGCCCTCAGTATGGTTCGGTTAGTCAAGGTGGCTGGAGAGTTAAAGGGAAGTCGAGGGTGGGTTCGAGTCCCGAGTAAGGCATGGGATATTTTAGAAGTGATTATTAATATATCCGTTCATCCGTTTTTATAGAAAACATGATATAGGCCTATTCATGATAATAATACCTTTCGACTTGATAATCTTTCGACGACTGAGAACTTTATCAGCGGCAAAGAAGTGTGGTCACAGACAGCGTAGACTTGGTGACTTGGTGTCAAAGTTCATTGCTTTAATTTAAAATAATAATAAAATGGGGTGGTAAGATCGCCCTTGTGGTGCCCCGTCCAAACGATCCTACTCTCATCCTCAGCCTTAATAGGGGAACAATGATTTTGTATCAAGTGTCGATGTTATTAAAAAAAAAAAAAAAAAATAATAACTCTTATTGTCGGAGACTCTACAGACAGTATGATGAGCGTCATAAATTAAATCACATAAAATATATATATATATATATACATTGTTCAAGAATAGTTGGGAGCTAAATGATCGTCATTATAGTAAATGGCATTTTTACCTATTTTAAACTATATCATTTTACTATAAATGATTACTCAATGATTATACTATATCATTCAAACTATATAAATTTTAAACTATAAAGTGAGTATCAAAACAATGGAGAATTTGAATATTATTTATATTAAGTTTAACATCGCACTGTAATAATAACTGAGATCTATTGGCGTCAGATGAATAATTTATGAAATGATGGGATGATGAGATGAAGGTTTCTTAGGTATTGAGAAGAAAGCGGTCGTGGCCTATATAGTATAGGGACCATACCAGCATTATAGGTCTAGACCTAATTCTTCCCTATATTTCATAATATGTGTTCTTATTTTTAGTTTCGAATATCCAATCATTGATTGTGTTGTGAAAAAGGAATTTTCGATCCAAGCTCAAGCATTTTTCAAGAGCTCTAATCATAATTAATCCAAAAATAGCACAAGCACTTGGCTGTTCTAATTGAAACCTATACTCACACTTCAAACATAAAAAGGAGAGAGAGACAGAAATATCAAGTGGCCAGTCTTTTTTCCTCATCCTAATAATATTACACATATCCCTCTAATCGTTAAAAGCATTTCGTAATATAATTTTAATCAATACCATAACATTAATTTAACATCCCTTTGATTCCTAAAAACCACTTTATTAAATTGGATATGAAGTCCTTCACCCTACCAACTGCAAAGGTTACAAAGCACTCTGGATCGATCGCCCGTCTCTGCCTATCGTTTAATATTACCGTTCAAGAGTTCCGAATCGTACTTCAAAGTACATAGTATAGAGAAGATGAAAAAGCAAACTATTGAAATGACTGGTAAAAGACGAGTCTGGTATATGCTTGTTATTAATCAAGTGTGCTCACTTGGTGGAGGTTGTTGGAGGTTGCTGGAGGTTGCTGGAGGTTGGTGGAGGTTGCTGGAGGTTCGGGCAGGTGGTGAAGTGGCTGAAGCAATAAGGAATATGGCGAACAAAGTGAAGTTTTGTTGGATTTGTATTTGCTTTTCAATTGCATTATTAAGTTCAGGTTGAAGATATTTGGAGATATATATTAGATCATGTGAATGTATATGTGATATTGATATTTCCGTGAAATGATTTCGTCAGAGAACCATATGAATAATTTCAATTAATTGAAATGTGTTATTGAACAAAATGAACTTATGGTATATCATTGACATGAAACGAATGAAATTAATAATATCAATTGAATCATTTTATATAGAAAAAATTACAATTTTCATATTGTGTGTTATTCAGAAAACAATATCCGGATAATTATTCTAGACATAATAGATATTCATCATTTGCTGAAGTCTGAAGTCACCATTAAGGGTGGGTTCGAGTCCCGCATAAGGCATGGGTTTTTGTAAACGTCTTTTCACCTATCATCACTTCATAGTTTCATGATCACCTGATCATTCGTACCCACAAATAACTTGGATGTTGGTGGGGTCGGAAGCAGACAATAATCATCATCAGGACATGATCATCAACACATGACTATTATGGTAATTGTCAAACAAACATGATTAGTGGACCTACATACAAGGTGTGTGGATTTGTATCACATTACGTACACATTTCTCACTTGTACAAAACGCGATGTTGTGTCTTTCAATTTACGTCAGCTATAAAAAAAAACATCTCACTAAATCCACATACAACAATGTCAAATAGGTTTTTGTTATTATTATACTCTTTTCCTTAGCGATAATAATTGTTATTTCCTTTCCCCCCTCTTAAAATCCCCCCATTCCCCACCCAACCACCCACACTATTCAACGTGTATATAATTGAATGTTATTGAAAAGCCAGCCAAAAGAAATCCTGAAAGGGCTGAAAATACTGAAGCACTTGGGTTTGACGTGTAAAGCGTATTACAGACAATAGGTATGTGACATGACACGTTCCAGGGCTTGCCAAGGGGAAGGGGGAGGGGGGTTAAGGGTGCAATGAGTGTTCTATCAATGGAGTGGTGGGGTGGGGGGGGGGGGAAGTTTGCTACAAGAATAAACAGTTCAAATTCTGACCTCGTTCGATAGAATCTATTTATAGATTGAGGTGAATTGAATGAATAATATAGTACTTCAATTAATAAAAAATATACGTACATTGCATTGATAGAATTGTGCAGAGCTTTTGTTACTTTTATGAAAACTAAACTAAGAATATATATTTTCAAAGAATGTATTCATTCGATTCAAATCAGTTCTGGTTACAAGCGAGTATTTTTTATTTTTTATTCAAATTATCATTTTATAACGATAATAATGTTAAGGATATCGGAATTTAGAAGGATGAAAAACTAAATTAATTTTTATCCTAATAACATCTACACTTGATACAAAATTATTGTTCCCCAAAGGCTACGGACGAAAGGTAGTATCGTTTTGGACGGAGCACCACAAGGGCGGTCTCACCACCCTATTCTATTTATTGGAAAATAGAAAATACACCAGGACTATACGCTGACTGTGTCAAATGGAAGTCTTCCGGTTCCGGTCCGGTTCCAGATCCGGTCCGGTTCCGGTCCGGTCCCTATGAAGCGATAGAATAATAAAGATTAGTATTCGATCAATGTTATTTATTCAGTCTACATACAGGTATACAGAAGTACTCAGAACATGTCGTATTCCTCTCAGTACTTTTAAAATAGAAATAAATTGGCTGACACACTCACACTTCAAAGAATTCTTCTAACCAACTACTTGGTAGATAACTACTTTAGTTTGTAATTTAGAATCACAAGTTAGTAGTTTGTATTATTTTATAGTTCTTAGTATTTCCCATATCGTGACTGTAATTGTGTACACAGTAGTGAGTGGAGACAACTTTCTTATTTGTAGTGAATCAAGTTAATTATTTAACGGCTGACTGACTCTGTTAACATGCGAGCAGAGATTAACTTCAGCTGGGTTAATCAATGTTGAACAATGTGATCAACATTTTCAACTAATTATCAGTTGGCGTAAGTGTCTCTGATTATTATTTTGTGAAATTGTCCCGAAAACTTAATCTATCGTCAGGAATTCTCTCCTATGGTTGAACAAATGATTCAGTAATTATGACTAAACTTCCGTTAAACTCCTGTTCTCATGATTGGTTTATGAATTTGAATTAATCAATTCAATCATTGAATGGAATTGATTAATGAATAGAATAATTGAAAGAATGGTGATAGATCAAGAAAATATAACTGATTATAAAATAAACGATAACCTAAAGCTATGAGGAATTATGAAATAAGAAATTTGTTATGAACTATAATAAGCCATGGACATAGTAATTAATGTATAGGGAACTGTTAGTAGATAGAGATATTTTATATATATATATTAGGCCTATATATAAGTGGGCCCATATTGTTATCAATTTTGTACATGTATTTTACATTTAACAGAAAAGATATCCACAATGACTCCATGCAAGTCCTAACTGTGGGAGAAAAGGGCATAAAATATAAACTGCAGGTATATTTCAAATCTAATTTTTGTATGCCTATATTGATATATGCAAGAAGGTGATTATTTGATTTATAAATTGAGTGGCAAATATGATTAAGAAAAAAAGAACTTGATTTAAATGCAATAGACTATTCACAAAGCCGCCCTCGTGGCCCAGTCAACTATCGCTAGCCGTAGAAACTGAAGTCAGATCGGGTGTGGGTTCAAGTCCCGCTGCATGGGATTTTACATAACACCTTTCCCCTATCATCACTCCTTTTCATGATGACCCACTCATTCGTACCCCCCTATTACCTGGCATTTGGTGGGGTCGTTAAGCACCAATAAAATAAAATAAATATTATTCACAACGGAATAAACCAAATATACAGTACATGTAGAACCAGTATTGTAGGAATTGAGCTCAGATAGAAATTGAACACAAATCAGTATTACAAGTGTAACTAGCATGCTATAAGCTTAATCAGACCGTAGAGTTAGAGTTAATCTTCTGTGTAAATGATAGGATAATCCATTGATTTATGATTAGAGTATACAATGTTATTAGATATAATAGAATTAACATATGCCTCTAGAGAATATACAGAGTGATGATTGTAGCCATTCTTGATCTATTGTATTATATGTTACTACGTTTTCGGTTCTATATTGATAAGTGATCAATTGAATTGAATGTTTGGATGAATTTCGTAATAATAACCAGTATTTAACGAACAAACATTGTAATAATTGATTACAGATTTCACCGTGAATACGTGCAATGTTATGTTATGCAATAAAAATGATTATATCGAGGGGTTAACAACTCCTGAAATCAGGTGTACACTTGCCATGAAATCACCTGAAATTACCTGAAATCACGTGAAATCCCTGAAATCACCTGAAATCACCTGAAATCACTTGGAATCCCTGAAATCCCTGAAATCACCTGAAATCCCTGAAATCACCTGAAATCACCTGAAATCCCTGAAATCACCTGAAATCACCTGAAATCACTTGAAATCCCTGAAATCCCTGAAATCACCTGAAATCACCTGAAATCACCTGAAATCTTGAAATCTGAAATTAGGTGTACACCAAATTTTCGAGTTCTTGCGACTGGAAAGAATTACGAATACATAATACATTTGTGTTCGGGAATATCTACGTGGAATATTATAATTATTATCATTTGAATAATTATTCATAAATATAAAATACAATTCTATAATGAACTGTTATTTTATTTTATTTATAGTTGATATTTGTGCTTCAATTAATCATTCGATGATGCTTCATCTGCATCTGACAAATATGCAAACAGTACCATGAATAAATAAAGCTTCATTACAAGTTACGCTTCGAATGCAAACAATAGGGAGTTATATTTCAACTATTGACATAAAAGCTAAAAATACAAAATACAATACATTATTTCTCCATGTCTGTATTTGTTGAAGATCAATATTAATCCCTACATATAGTGAAATACCCTGTGTTATTATTTGTAGAAGAGGATGTACACTGATGGTCACATAAAATGGATCAAGTTTGATTTCAAAATGTAGTTCAAATAAAATCCACGCACATTTGGAAGCTGATTTTTTACAGACTGTGCGTGCAATGTGTTCTCCTAATTTCTTCTTTTTCCAGTTGTGTAACTTTTTTTTCCATGATTAGTCACATACATTGATACAGAAAGGAAATCACAATTACAAAAAAAAAACATCCACAAAGCCCTTCAAAAAGACTTAACTGCCATTAAATAGCAAATGATGAGTATACAAATTCAAATACGAACTTTTTTCACATACATAAAAATTAAAAAAGTAGTTGAAGTAAAAAAAAAAGAACAAAACATAGACATTTTTTCATATACTTCTAAGAGCCGATTGTACCAACTGGTGATTAAATATTAATTAGTTAATCATTACTTGAGGTACAAAAATAACATAGGTAACCAAGGGTGATAACAAGTTAATTTGTTAATTTTTGCTTAATTCACTAATCATCACTTGGTACAATCGGCTCTTAGTGGATTAGATTGTTATTACCCTTGGTTGCCAATGTTATTTTTGTACCCCAATTGATAATTAGCTTAATTAACACATTTTTATTATTGGTAATATGGGCTCTTACAAGGTTTGAAGAATTATTGAAAAATATTTATTTTGATCAATTTAATTACATCAAGTGGTAATAAACAGTAAAAATTAGACAGTTGAACAAAATTGTGTAAAAATAAATAAGGAACCAGTATTAAAACATTTTTATTCAAAAAGTATTCCGGCTAAAAGACACATAATATAGTATTTTGTTTAATTGTTGAGTCATAATTATATTGATAATATCAATATAGGCTAATACTGATTGATCCAAAATGGATAAATTGGGTATGGACACATTTTTCAATTTCAACCAATCATACTGCGAGGCACAAAAATTGATGATAGTTACAGTTTTGGACTAATCTTCCAGTTATGGTGCATATAATATTAGTTTTTTTATTTTCAGTATGTATTTCAATCTAGCGTGATCAACCACTTTTGTGATCGCAACCGTACATACGGGTGTATAAATAATTAATAATGCCAACTCAATGAAGTTGGAACAATTTCTTGAATCAATATAGTACTTTGCAATGAATGTCCGCCTCTGAAACTAATTAATTGCTTGCTTCAATGATTTCTATGAGTTAGGGGGTAGTTGAGAGTAGAGTAGTCTATCGCGCAAGTTTACAGAAAGTTTGTGGGTTTGGCAAAGTTTGAGGAAAATTTAGATTCATTAATAGCAAAGTGAGGAAAAAATCGTGTTGTATTAATTTGAACTTCGGAGAAGAAAATACAATTGGAATACTTTATGAAATAATAATTTTGTATTCCAGTCTCACAATTCTTGATCAAGTTCAATTATTCGATTGATTATTTTTATGAACGAAATAATCTTTCTCTTTCTATCAAAATCGAAAATTCGATATTTACTGTTCTCCAACTTAGGCTCTGAATTAGAAGGTAGGGTCGTTCGTACGGCACACAATACGTATACAGTTTATAATCATCACATAATTCCTCCAACAAACTGTAACATTTAAACTTCCAGTTTGAAAAACAATCAACCAAACACAAAAACCATACAGAAAAACACCAAATTATTACTAAACTTCGCCTAAAATCTTCTTCTATTGTTCTGTTCTAGAATGTCCCTCTACCCAAGCTGCCCGTCCCGCCACTGGAGCAAACACTCGAGCGTTACCTAGCAACCGTTAAACCTCTGCTTAGCGAGCAACAATACGAGAAGACCCGAAGTATTGTCAAGAACTTCGGCTTGCCGAACGGCGTTGGTCAACGGCTGCAAGAGAGGCTGCTGAAACGACGGGACGACTATGACAACTGGGTGAGAAGAAATGGCTTTTATTTATTTATATTGTGGTTTAACGACGCACTGTTATGATAACTGAGATCTAATGGCGTCGGATGGATGATTAATGAGATGATGGGATGATGAGATGAAGGTCCTTGGGTAATGAGAAGGATAGTGGGAAGGAAGAGGTCATGGCCGACTTATTGTAGGAACCGTCCCGGCATTAGCCTAGACTACAGAGGGAAACCATGAAAAACCTCTGTAAAGATGGTCGGCGGCGGGGATCGAACCGGGTTCGGAATTCCCCTCGCCTCCCGGATCACATGAAGCGAGCGCGTTAACCACTGCGCTGTACGCCATATATGCGTTGTTGGACGAGCAAATAGTAGTAGTATGGGTAAAAATGTGTAATAACTGCTTCGAGTGGTACCAATTTAGCACATTTTATGTTTTTTCTTCAAAATGGCTGACCCGATCAAGTTGAGAGTTTCCAGAAATGTGTATCAAAATGAAATTCAACTTCCCGCAAAATTTCATTTTTTTTTTTCAAATAAAAATATTTTTTTCTTTCCGCTGTGTTATTCTAATGGGTATTTTTGAAATTTCTGAAATTCATAAAAAAAAAGTTACCACCCGATAATGCCACAAAACTATACAGATCTAAGTTAGATGAGGAACCATATTGGAAAAAAGTTTGAAGTTGATAGCTGTAGCTATTGACCTGTGGAGAACCGACAAAAAAACATAGAAAAAAAAAAAAAAAAAAAGAAAAATAACACCAATTTTTTTCAGTATGTCAAATGGAATCCTCGCTAAAGCTCGTCCAATAAACTAGCAGAAATAATTTGATAACAAGTGAAACGACTCGACCGTGATCTAATTACGTACTAGAAGAGAACATCACAATTATAATAGTGTTCTAGAAAACGTTAGAAAGAAGAGACCGAGAATTTTCCGCTTTTCTTTCATATCAAACTTGATTAGATTTTAAATCCATCAAGATTTCCCCTTCATTTTCATTTGTACAACGTAAATTAGATTTCGTTTTCCATTTCAATTTGCGAATTGTTTGGGTTTTTCTTGTTTAGATTGTTGTGCCGGGAATAAGTGAGGATAAAAAAAGTATTTGAAAGAAAGTAATGATTCATTTAAATGCTCTTTGCTCGTATTAAAAGGCCTGGATGTATATCTACATTTGAGATTAGTGCTCGTTGCATGAAAATGTATTCAAGTCGCCTCATTGACCCATTCAACTAAGGAGCAGCTTCAGAAAATTAAGTTTGGTTAGTTCTGGGTTCGAGTCCCGCATAATGCAAAGTTTTTCAACCCTTTCAGTGTTAGCCCATATTGTCATAGTTGGCCATGCTATGTTAGCCAATAATCAACAATTGGTATAGATGATTTCTTAAAATGAAGATTGATTAATATTACACGACTATATAAAAGAAAATAATTATTAGCTAGGAATGTTGGAAAACTTACAGTGATCACGTACAATAACACGGTAATAACAAAAATGTAATCAAGAGAAATATATATTAGTAGCAACTTTTCCTATTTCTATCAGGCCAACAATCGCCACGGTCATTCTCGGACATTTTCATACAATACAACATGCATGCCCATTGCCAATTTAAAAATATATCCCAGGAAAGATTTAAAACATACACACAAATATCTCCACCCAGGACAAAAAAAAAAATCTGTTACATTTACAAGACCATTCATGCGATATCAAAAACACCTGACAATTTCCACTAAGTTTCAATTAAAACCTCCCCTAATTGGATCACGAACGAATCATAGAACGCACCCGAGTGTGAAGAAATACACACATCCACTTTATCCAGAGTATACCTACACTCGGTATACTTGTAGCCACGAAAGATGAAGGCAGTCATTAGCTGTCAATATATATATATTTATATATATATATATATATATATATATATATATATATATATATATATATATGTGAAGTCTGAAGTTTTGAGGGCCAGTGGTTGATGGTAGGTCTATCTTTGCAGAAATTTGCCCATCTTTGATGAGTGTTTTTGGTTCTGAAAAGAACCCTTCTACTCGACGTTTCGGCGAAAAACTATTCGCCATCTTCTGGAGTTGTTCGATCCAAGGACTTCCACGAGACAAGAACGACTGCAGAAGATGGCGAACAGTTTTTCGCCGAAACGTCGAGTAGAAGGGTTCTTTTCAGAACCAAAAACACTCATCAAAGAAGGGCAAATTTCCGCAAAGATAGACCTACCATATATATATATATATATATATATATATATATATATATATATATATATATATATATATATATATATATATATATATATATATATATATATATATATATATATATATACATATAAATATATATGATGACGATAACTTTGGTGGACTTGATATGTGTTGTCGATAGGTCTTACGGTTTTTCTACTCACTTGATATGCTCTACTCTCGCGACGTTTCGGGAAGATTATACTTCCCATCATCAGGCTCTCCAACCGATCACAGCGACTCACCGACTCACCGACACCGAAACGTCGCGAGAGTAGAGCATATCAAGAAAGTGGAAAAACCGTAAAACCTATGGACAAGATATATATATATATATATATATATATATAGTTTTATTGATCAACATCGCAACTTGAAACAAAATCATTGTTCCACAATTGAATCTATGTATGAAGGTGAACACATATGAAAATGTTGGTAAACGACATTCTCCTTCAGTGGAAACAAGTATATCCGTATACAGTATACTCCCTTACGCACGAACAGTCGTAGCACCAACATCAGAAAACCAAATATTTACCATATAGATATTCCCTCGATGTATGCTCGTTATCAAATTATCATGTCTAATTCCCCCCTCTCTCCCCTCACCTAGCCACACCCTCTCAGTTGAGCCCTTAAGGGTGAAATATTTGCGGAAGAATAAGCTTTCTACCCTTCCTATCCCCGTTGGGGATCAAAAGGTATGAAGGGGGACGGTGGGAAAAGGAAATTTCCCCTCCCCCACCCCCACCCCCCACCCTTTTCCCCTGCAGGAAAATAATAATGTCATTTGCAGTCGTTGATGAAACAATTTCCATAGTAACTATTCATTTCAGTCAAGTGTTGATGGTTCGAGACTACAGCGCGTTTTGTAATAGAGGTTGGAGGGACGGTCGATCGGGACGTCAGTGATATTCTCATGTGAAACGTATCATCTGCGAGGAATAGAGACTGTATGAAAATTGGAACGAGGATGAAAAGAATGTTTAATTTGTATAATAATGAGGAATATTTTGTTTCTTTTTTTCTGGAGAATAAAGGAAATGTGTTTTCATTTCTCGGTATTTAGAGAGAGTGTGAGTATTAATTGATGAAATTTATTTTCATAGGATCCGACAAACTTCAGTGAGTTTGTAAATGTTTTTAATTATTTCTATTTTCAGAAAAATTGCGAAAAACAAACGTTTCACAGTAATTGAATATCTAGACGGTACATATAGAAGTTATGGTAGGTCTGTTGGCACAATCGAGTTGTCCGAAGCAAGATAATAAATAAGATTACTAATATTATTGTTGGGAGTCAGATGTAGTAGTTAGTTAGAGTAATTGGTAATTAATATCAGTTAGGGATAAAGTATAAAATCAACTGGCGTAACCAAGGTTACATAGGACTAATTCACATTATTTCTTTAGTGGCCCAAAAAATGTGTATAAAATAAATAAATTATCGAAAAAAAAAATCCAACAAAGAGACAAGTTTCAGTGTTTCCCTCCTTAATGTTCAATTCACTTCTGGAATAAAATGCCAAGTCAAGAGAAGATATGCGCCAATCCAAAACTTACGGAATTTCAACAAAACCATTTATATTTTGATTTACGCAAATCAAATCAAATATGAAATATATATAGGCCTATATATATATATATATATATATATATATATATATATTGAGTATCACATCATGAAAAGATAGTAAATAAATATGAAAGATCGGCCAGCTACCTGCAGATGAAGTTCAAAAGCTGATGAAATTGAAATTAATTATTAATTCATAGTACGTAATCAAACCCGATATAAATGTATAAACAAACAAGACCCATTAGATTCAATGAAACATCTCTATAGAACATGTGTCCTGACTTCAAGAACATGAAAGCCAGCCTGATACCTGGAAAACCACCCCCTAAAGGGGCCCCTCGATTTTCCTTATCGATCCCCTGCAGTTCGTGCCAGCCAAAGCACGAATAAAAACCACATTTCAGACAATCTTTAACTTCGTCCGAGTTTGCTTCGACTCTAAATCGGATGTCTGGCCTGTAGAACGGGTTGCATAGAACTCCCTCGAGGGGGGAAAAGCTGAGAGACAGGGGCTGGTATGCAACCCGACGTACAATAACACTGAGAAAAATATCTCTCCATGTTCATATATATCTTTCCAAACACACAAAAATAAAGATGGACACATTCAATAAATAATTTAGTATGTTTAATTTGTCTGTGATGTTCTAAAAATACAAATTGAATTCATTGATTGTTTTGAAGAATACGAAATAACATGTATGGACGGGTGGTTATAATATCCGGATCTGAGCGTACTCGGCTGGTTGCTGCCCAATCAGGGGTAACGTGCACACTGCGCCTGTGCGGGAATGTTATCCAATAGGAAAATCCAGCATTAAATGTTTATCCTAGCGATAACTGTTATTAATTGTTTTAGTTGATAATTAATAATTGTTTGGATACATTTAGTTCATTAATTGAAAGGTTTTGTTATAGTTAAATTGTTGCATTGATTCATGTTTTGTGAGGAGCGTATATTCAGGGCATAATTTCATCAACACATAATTGAACCCATTATTTCAAATTCTACAGAGAGTTATTTCCTATATTTTCGATCGATATTTCGATACGCATTGTCACATTTCTCAAGGTTTATTCTTCTATTGGACGACAGAAACGAAATTATCTACACTAATGTTGTAATTCTCAACTAATTGTTTTCAGTCCCATTTTAAAACCGACTCACAGAAAAATTCTCATGGTTCGGTTCGATCCCCGCGTTGTTTCCCTGTAGTCTAGGCTAATGCCGGAATGGTTCACACAATAAGTCGGCCATGACCGCTTTTTTCCCACTATCCTTCCCATTACCCAAGAATCTTCATCTCATCATCCCATCATCTCATTAATCATCCATCCGACGCCATTAGATCTGCTCCATCATAACAGTAACAAGGTCAGGTATAGAGATTGACTTGGACCTGACATGGACTTGAGTGACCTGATCTATGTGGCCTAACCTAACTGCTTGGGTTGGGCTATCATTGTTAGTTATTCAAGTCAGGTGAGTCCACAGTAGGGTACAGTAGGTGCGATACTGGTGCCAATTTTCCAGCTCATCCTTCAACGCGAGGGAAACAAGTGAATGGTGAATATATATATATATATATATATATATATATATATATATATATATATATATATATATATATAATTATATATATATATATATATAAACATATATGTATATATATGGTAGTACAATTTCTGCGGTAATGCCACGCTCTTCACACTCTTCATGTCGACGTTTCGGCGGAATCAAGCAGCAGATGATCAAGTGCTGATCATCGACCCAGTTGGATCTTTCCTGAAGATGGCGGAGCAAATTCCGCCGAAACGTCGACATGAAGAGCGTTAAGAGCGTGGCATTACCGCAGAAATTGTACTACCAACTACCATGGGCCACGAGAACCTAGGTAAGCACACACATATATATATATATATATATATATATATATATATATATATATATATATATATATATATATATATATATATATATAATGACGATATATATGCTGACAGCTGATATATGATGATATATGACGAAATATTATGATGAAAGCTCATCCTTCAACGCGAGGGAAACCCGTATACCTGTTACTAATAAAGTGTTCCTTGTCGTAGGCTTATGACTGGTGGATGAACGACATGTACCTGAGTAACCCCATCTCCCTGGTGATCAACTCGAACCCGGGGCTGGTCTACACGCCGCGAGAGTTCAGAGGTCAACAGGACATCGCCATATTCACGGCCAGGCTCCTGCACGAGATCCTCAACCATAAGGAAATACTGGACAGGTGAGAACATAGAACAAGGACTCTTCAAACTTGTTGAATTCACAAAAGAAGTTCACATTATTTCAAGGGTATACAGTTATCTTGAGGTTGGTATACTTTTGAATTCAATTGCAGTGGTACTTGTACATGGAAACAAGTTATTGGTATAGATGAATAAACAAATATTCATATATATATATATATATATATATATATATATATATATATATATATATATATATATATAT
The DNA here is from genome assembly GCA_907164805.1 of Brachyptera putata. Lineage (NCBI taxonomy): Eukaryota > Metazoa > Arthropoda > Insecta > Plecoptera > Taeniopterygidae > Brachyptera > Brachyptera putata. The sequence goes on from OU015473.1 coordinate 3,339,711, forward strand.
ATATATATATATATATATATATATAAATATATATATATATATATTTATATTTATTTATATATATGTTGTCGATGGGTTTCACGGTTTTTCCACTTACTTGATATGCTCTACTCTCGCGACGTTTCGGGAAGTATAATCACCCCGAAACGTCGCGAGAGTGGAGCATCTCAAGTAAGTGGAAAAACCGTGAAACCTATCGACAACACATATCAAGTCCACCCAAGTTATCGTCATCATATATATATATATATATATATATATATATATATATATATATATATATATATATATATATATATATATATATATATATATATATATATATATATATATATATATATATATATATATATATATATATATATATATATATATATATATATATATATATATATATATATATATATATATATTCAATGATGATTCTGTCTTACACTCGAGGTATAAAAATGAAAATACAATTCAATTAAGTAAGATAAAAAATGCACAATAATAACATACTTGAAAGAATAATACAATACCACCCAATAGAACGAGAAATATTGAATCATAATTATAGATTGATGAATTAATGGAAAATTGAATCCAACAATGGTAATGAATAATCAAAATCAAAGAATAATGGTAACGAGAATCTGTGAATATTCGTTGTATTTTTACTCAACAAAATTCTCATACCTGTAACAACAAGCTATCTTTATTTAGGTGGGGGTCCGTTTATTTATGATAATGTATCACTCTGGAAGAATGAATACCTATATCAAATTTGCTAAATTATACTTGAATGAAAGTTCATATACCTAGATCCTAGTACCAAGTAGATCCCACTCAACTTTTAACATCTTACACATGATACAGATGATCTAATTTACACTTGAAATGTCAAGTTAAAGTTAAGTAGTCCTGCGAATAACTTATCTATCCAAGTTAAACTTCTATTCGAACTTGTACTTCTATTTATTCCCTACAGGCAGCGCCACCGACTCACTTCAAGTCAAATCATTTATCCATTGAGTCCATTACGACAACTTTCCAAAGAGCTCAGGGGGAGCGAGTATAGTCAGTTTTCCAAAGAGCTCGTCGGGGAAGAAACTTGGTCTTTTCATGCAATTTGAATATCATACATAATACAGAGACATGAAGTTCTATGAAAGTTTCTGGAAATAGAATTGAAAGGGTCGAGGAGTCAAGTATGCGAGTCGAAGTATTTGAAAAGACATTTTAAAAAGTATTAAAGTAATAATTGGATGGAAAAAATATATGAATATATCATTCAGAATATTTGGTATGTTTCACCGTTGCTTTATATATATATATATATATATATATATATATATATATATATATATATATATATATATATATATATATATATATATATATTTATATACATATATATCGTTGAAACATCTCCAATATTCTGACTACTACGTACACTTTTTCAATCCAATTATTTCTTCGATGTTTGTAAAATGTCTTCTTGAATACTCTGCCTCTCATACTTGACTTCTTGTCCCTTTCAGTTTTACCTTCACAAGTGGTTCAGTGTGAAAAAGGAACTTGATATAACAGACAAACTGAGAGAATAATTCAATTTCGACATATTTTCTCTCAAAAATCTTTTTCTGTGTAATATTGGACCGTTTAATCGACTTCAAGTAAGATCCAGAATTCACAGTGATTGGAGATCGAATGATTGTCAGGTTACCATAGCAACTGGAAATATTGGAGACAAACAAACTGATACTGAAGATGTGATTGGAGGACACAATTCAGGGGACATTGTTGTTCACTAATCACAACAATGTGTGAGCCCACTGGATAAAAGCAAACCCATATTCAAAAACATATTCAAATAATTCCTTCTCAACTATACCCTGTTTGTTCCCACAGTGACTCCAGAAAGATGCATATAAATATATATATATATATATATATATATATATATATATATATATATATATATATATATATATATATATATATATATATATATATATTTTATATATATATATATATATATATATTTATATATATATATATATATAGCCTACAGAATAGAATTTTACCATATATTCATACATTTTGATATATATATTTTTTCATAGAGATCATAAATACTGTATTCAAAGTTGATTTACATTCTATTTCCCATTGTTTGTTCGACAAGAATCGAGTCCCGTTCTTCTGAAAGCTCTAGCGACTAATCTATTGACTCTGTCAGTGATGGTCGACGAAAGCTGGAATCGAACCCCGGTCTCCCGAATGACTTTACTAGGCTATCATAAATCATATTCCAAGACCGCAATAGTATGGCCCAGGACAGCCCCTAGACAGTTAGCCTACTTGCCGAAAGGCGCATCTTCCCCTCCCCCACCCCACCCCTACCACTACACTCCAAAACTGTAAAGGGTAGCAAGGGGGTGAGGGGCTAGTAACCCACCAATAGGGAAACCACATTACTGGGCATGCTTACCCCTTTCCCTGTATCGACCCCCTCACCCCCCTTTTTCACATTGCCAAACTGAAATTCCTCCCACGCCAAATTCAATATTGATCGCTCCGAAGGTATTTTTAGTTTTTTTTTTTTTTTTTAGTCTCGAAGTTTTGGAAAGTCGATATTTCTCGGGGGTACTATACTTAGAATAATTTATGATGTTCTATGAGTTTTTCAGCCTGGAGTCATTTTCTGGGTGATACATATATTTGAACACTATTTTGTTCTAAACAAAAACAAAATGTATCGAAAGTCAATTTCGATAGATAATTTTGTTTGTGCGATAAACCATTGCATTGAAAAACGATCAGGGGCGTATGGAGTAAGTAATGACTGGAATATCATATATTTGAAGAAACACAGAAACGATATGAGATATCAAAACTCCGATTCAACAGAAACGTTACCAAGTCGGTACACTTAGGAATATTCCCTTATTTATATAGATTTAGAATAGAATAGAATAGTTCGTTTATTACACACTTGGACAGTAACAAATTATCATTGGCGTGAAGATGATTACATTTTTTCTCTTCATTAACCTATAGCCAGGTTGAATTCTTTAAGTGTTTCTACATTACTCATTTTTAATTTTGGTACCTAATTGTTCCAGTGTCGTATTGTTCTACCCAGCAGCGACTGGCGTCCAGTGGTTGTATGGTACCTGGGTAGAAACAATTTCTTTTGATGACCATTTTTGCCTCTAAATTCAGATTTTGAGAAGTATTTTGCCAAGCAGGTTTCTCAGATACAGCTTTGAAAAGGTACCTGAGCCCAACTTGAAGTCTTCTTTCTGCAAGAGATGACCATTTGACCGTTTTCTTTCATTATCGTTGCTCAAAACTTCTACTATTTGTGTATGTGTTCTTGAACCCAACAATTTCTTTTGATAACCATTTTTGCCTCTAAATTCAGATTTTGAGACGTATTTTGCCAAGCAGGTTCCTCAGATACAGCTTTGAAAAGGTTCCTGAGACCAACTTGAAGTCTTCTTTCTGCAAGGGAAGACCATTTGATCGTTTTCTTTCATTATCGTTGCTCAAAACTTCTACTATTTTTTATGTGTTCTTGAACCCAGTGTCATCGAATAAAAAGTAGATCCACTTCAAGATAATTGTATAATCTATAATAGTGAGTTGTTTGAGGCTTTTGCGACCCGAATATTAGGTATTAGAAATTAGTTTTTTCCGTCGCGTCGTTTGAGTTAAATTCTTACTCGACGTTTCGGTCTCCATTTTGAGACCTTTCTCAAGAGATAGTCCGGTTCAGAAGAATAGAACCGTCTCACTCTTTCTCCTTTCTTCTGGGACGGTTCTATTCTTCTAAACCAGACTAACTCTTGAGAAAGGTCTCAACATGGAGACCGAAACGTCGAGTAAGAATTTAACTCAAACGACACAACGGAAAAACCCAATATCTAAGACCTCAATTAATATGGTATTCTATTTTCATGAATTCAATCACTTTTAAGATAACACGTCAATGAATTCAAGCACACTCTTGGCATTCACTGACGTATTATCTTAAAACTGATTGATTCTCAAAAATAGAATGTCATATTGATTGAAGAGGATAAAACCATCTTGGCGTAGACAACGACAAAAATTTTCCGAAGAAAATCGTAAATTTTTCCATACCTCTCTGCGCATGGGGGTGTTCAATTTTTTTTTCAAGGGGAACCACACATTGGATCGAGCTGAAATATAGTTTTTTCGCAATCAATTGAATGAACCTTCATTTTGATACTACACACGGCTTCGGCAAAAAACTTTGACTTTTTTCGTTTTTTCGCTTTTTCCCACGTACTAGTACCCGTATGTCAACAATAAATCGGCAATCTTCGATCGGCGATTGCTGGAGAACCCATGATGCGATCGGGCTGATTGTTCGATTTTCGGAAATCTAGCGATCGCCCGAGCATTTTGATGCTACTCACGGCTCGAAAAAACAAATCCGGAGAAAACCATAAATTTTCCTATACCCCTCTGCAGGAGGGGGGTTTCAAGATTTTTTAACCGGAAAACCAGACATCGGATCAGGACAAAATAAGAATTTTTCGCAATCAATTGAATGCAACTGTAAGTCGATAACACACACGACTCTGCGAAAAATTTTCCAAAGAAAATCGTAAGTTTTCCCACACCCCTCTGCACGGGGGGTTGTTCACGATTTTTTTTTCTGGAGAACCACACATTGGATCGGGACGAAATGAGAATTTTCCGAAATAAATTGAATGGACCTTCATGTCGATACCTTACACGACCCTGTGAAAAATTTTCCAGGAAAAATCGCAAATTTTCCGACACCCCTCTGCACGGGGAGGTGTTCACAATTTTTTTCTGGAGAACCACACATTGGATCGATACGAAATAAAAATTTTCCGAAATCAATTGAATGGACCTTCATGTCGATACCTTACACGACCCTGTGAAAAATTTTCCAGGGAAAATCGCAAATTTTCCGTCACCCCTCTGCACGGGGAGGTGTTCACAATTTTTTTTCTGGAGAACCACACATTGGATCGATACGAAATAAGAATTTTCCGCAATCAATTAGATGGACCTTTATGTCGATACCTTATACGACCCTGTACAAAATTTTCCGAGAAAATTCGCAAATTTTCCAACACCCCACTGCACGGGGGGGTGTTCACGATTTTTTTTCTGGAGAACCACACATTGGATCGGGACGAAATAAGAATTTTCCGAAATAAATTGAACAAACCTCCATGTCGACACCTTACACGACCCTGTGAAAAATTTTCCAGGGAAAATCGCAAATTTTCCGTCACCCCTCTGCACGGTGGGTTGTTCAAAACTTGTTTGCCGGACAACCATACATTGGATCGGGCTTAAGTTGACAGTTTTCGCAATCGATTGAATGTACCTTCATTTTGACACCACACACAACTCTGTGAAAAATTTTCCAGAGAAAATCGTGAATTTTCCGACCCCTTATCTGCAGGGGGTTGTTCAAAACATGTTTGCCGGCGAACCAAACATTGGATTTGGTCAAAGTTAGATTTTTTCGCATTCAATTAGATGTATCTCAATTTTGATACCACACACGGCCCTGTGAAAACTTTTCCAGGAAAAATCATAAATTTTCCGACACCCGATTTGCAGGGGGTTGTTCAAAACATGTTTGCCGGCAAACCAAACATTGGATTTGGTCAAAGTTGGATTTTTCCGCATTCAATTTCATGTACCTTAATTTTGATACCACACACGGCCCTGTGAAAAGTTTTCCAGGGAAAATCATAAATTTTCCGACCCCCCATCTGCAGGGGGTTGTTCAAAACATGTTTGCCGGCAAACCAAACATTGGATTTGGTCAAAGTTAGATTTTTTCGCATTCAATTAGATGTACCTTAATTTTGATACCACACACGGCCCTGTGAAAAGTTTTCCAGGGAAAATCATAAATTTTCCGACCCCCCATCTGCAGGGGGTTGTTCAAAACATGTTTTCCGGAGAACCATACATCGGATTGGGCCAAACTTAGATATTTTCGCAGTTCAATTGAATGTACCTTCATTTTGATACCACACACGACTCTGAGAAAAATTTTCCAAAGAAAATCGTTAGTTTTCCCACACCCCTCTGCGCGAGGAGGTGATCACGAATTTTTTTCAGGAGAACCACACATCGGATCGGAACGAAATAAGAATTTTCCGCAATCAATCGAATGTACCTCAATTCCGATACCACACACGACCCTGTGAAAACTTTTCCAGGGAAAATCATAAATTTTCCGACACCCGATCTGCAGGGGTTTGTTCAAAACATGTTTGCCGGAGAACCATACATCGGATCGGGCTGAGATTAGAACTGTACGTAATCAATTTTATTTATCTTAATTTTGATACCACTCAAGGCTGTGTAAAAACATTTACAAAGAAAATTGCAAATTTTCCTTTATTTTCAAGATTTTTTTTACGGAGAAGCAGACATCGGATCGAGCTAAAATCAACATTTTTGGCAAAAGATTCAATGTACCTTTATTTTTATACCGCACACAGCTTCGGCAAAAGAGTTTGACTTTTTTTGAAATTTTGGTTTTTTCCAAGTACTAGTACCCGTATGTCAAAAAAAAATCGACAATCTTCGATCGGCGATTGCTGGAGAACCCACGATGCGATCGGGCTGATTGTTCGATTTTCCGAAAGCTAGCGATCGCCTGAGCATTTTGACGCTACTCACGGTTTTGAAAAAAAAAATCAAAGAAAATCATACATTTTCCGAGGGGGTATTCAAGATTTTTTTTACGGAGAACCAGACATTGGATCGAGACGAGATCAAAATTTTATGCAATAAAATGAACGTACCTTAATTTCTATACCACACACGACTCTGGGAAAAAAATTTCAAAGAAAATCGTAAATTTTACGATTTTTTTTCTGGAGAACCACACATTGGATCGGGACGAAATAAGAAATTTTCGCAATATATTGAATGAACCTTCATGTCGATACCTTACACGGCTCTGGGAAAAATTTTCCAAAGAAATTCGTAAATTTTCCGACACCCCTATGCGCGAGGGGGTGTTCACGAATTTTTTTCTGGAGAACCACACATTGGATCGGGACGTAGTAAGAATTTCCCGCTATCAATTGAATGTACCTTCATGTCGATATCTCACACGACCCTGTCAAAAACTTTTCAGGGAAAATCGCAAATTTTCCTACACCCCTCTGCACGGGGGGGTGTTCACGAATTTTGCGCGAATTACACTTGTTTGTGAGCATAGGAGATAATAGTAGGCCTAAAGATGAATTTCTCCACTTTTATAAGCAGCGTCTCTTACGAAAATATTTACTCTTTTTATATTTTTACCCTCAAACAAATGATCCAAATGACCCAAGTAAGGTCTAGAGATTACAGATTGTTCAATGAGTCATAAACTAATAAATTATTCCCTTTTGTTTTGATCGCCCTTGTTGTGCTCCGTACAAACGATCCTACCTTGTCATCCGTATCCTTAATTATGTCAAGTTCTACATGTTACCATCAAAAACTATCGTTACGAGAATAACTACAGAAAATACCAATCAAGTTTAATGAGATTTTGTGAATACCAACTTAACAAAACTGAACCCAGTTAAACTATCTTTTGTGGACCACAATCGAGTAACATTGCCTTTTATTACTACGTTCCTTAATGAACAGTAACTAATACTATCCACTTCTCTCTCTTTCTCTCTCTCTCTCTCTCTCTCTCTCTCTCTCTCTCTCTCTCTCTCTCTCTCTCTCTCTCTCTCTCTCTCTCTCTCTCTCACACACCATTAAAGTTCCCAATTACAGAAATGTATTAATCCATATACCATTAGTCTCAAGTGCTTTAGTATACACATAACAGTGTTATGCAAAGCGAGCGTGGATTCCTATTTGCTGCTCAACGACCCCACCAACAGCCAGGGTATTTGGGGACAGGAATATACGGATGAGACTTGAATGATAATATGCTTTGTACGATGAGCGAGATGTCTATATAAAGTATAATCGAAAACTCCACACATCTTGATCATATTGAATGAACTTCATCCGATACCAATAAATCTAGGTAGCCGTGAATCTGACAACGCGACATTTTTCCGCTCTTTGGCCTATCTCTATCTTTACGATAAATAATTTTAAGAAATTATATTATTATCTTCGAAACGGCTGGGTCGAATTGCAAGTAGATTTTTATTGATGTGTATTATTTTTGTGTTCACATTTGAGGAAAGTTTGAATCATATTGGAGAGATTTTATTTTCAAATGATCTCTGCCCATGCTAATCTTATGGGGTTTCTAGAAACTTTGAGATGATGTACCTCACAAATAGTCCAACCGATTCGACCCCAAAACTACACAGTCTAATTTTGATAAGTTTGCTTATATAAAAGAAGTTTCATGTCGATCAGTCAAACCCTGCGACCTGTGCAGTGTTTACAAAAAAACAAACAAACAAACAAACACACACACACAAAGCTTCGTTAAGAGTAGGATGGAAATATCCGCTGACGCTCATCTAACTATGTGATTATTCTGATTGTTTCAGGAAAGCGTTGCCTATTGAAGTTTGCACGGCCCGCGAGAAAGGTCAACCACTATGCATGACCCAATCCTACCGTCTTCTGACCTCATACCGCGTACCGGCGAAACCAAGCGATAAACTCATCTCCAACACACACAACCAAGGGACCAACGAACATATCATAGTCATATGTAGAAATCAGGTAATACATTTTAATTTACTTTAATCAACCCTCAAGTCTCTATACAAAGCTGTGACAGAACAAACCGCATGGCTGGATATAACATCCCGACTCACTGAACCTAACTTTGTAGGAATAAATGGCCACAACCTCAAGATAAACCTACCAAGGCAACACCAACATAGGCCTCCAATCTTTTCTTGGTGGATCCATTCGTCTCTGGAACGATCTCCCCCAAGAACAAATGGAAACCTTACCAAAATACTCTGCTTTCAATCAACACTATTTTATCAAATCTCTAGACCCACATTCCAAAATGACGACTACTTTTTGCTTTTTTTTATTCTTTTCCCTTTTTGCTCCACTCAAATTTCTATAAACTGTGAAATGGAACTGTGAAATGTGAAATGGAAGCTAGTCTTCGCTACGCTCATCTGTTGATTGTTTGTCATCATGAATCGTTTTGTATTTTAAGAATGTAGGTCTACAGGTCTACCAAGATGGACCTATGTTTTGTACTTTGGGAATTTTTTTTGTTACTATCCTTCAATATTTCACGTGATGGGGCCCAATTTTTTCTCCATTTCGATTGAATTTGTGCGGGGCAATATTTTCTTCAATTAGATTTATAATTTCTTTTCGATTTGTATCTCATAAATTTCAATAATAGGCCTATACAGTCTTCTAATAACTGATTCCTTTGTTTAACGAATCGCACAGATCTACGCAATGCCAGTTAAAACATCGAGTAAAGGTCGTTTGACGGAGTCAGAAATGGCGTTACACTTCCTGAACATCATCCGAGAGGCGTCGTTACTACCAACGGCGCCCGCCGTCGGTATTCTGACGTCAGAGCGTCGGGATAACTGGGCAGACATTCGGGAGAGACTCATTCAAGGTAAACATAACCAGGAACCTGAAGGAATTGCCCTAGTTTGTTGGGCCTACACTTCATAACTGATTCGAATTATATTTGATTGATTATTGATTGCTTAACGACCCCACCAACAGCTGGGTTGTACGGGGGTACGAATGTGCAGGTGATGATGAAACTATGGAGTGATAGTAAGACGTGAAAATGAGTTTACAGAACCCATGCCTAGTGCGGGACTCGAACCAGGGACGTCGGGGGCCAACCAATCGTCATTTGCGCCCCACCAATAATTCATCCTTCTCCAAAAAATATATATAGGCCTATGTATGTGGACTCGTGTTGACCTACGAATAACACACAATGAAATTGCGTGTAGATCGCCACAATCACTTAAAACATACCATATTTCGAAAAATTCCCTACGTGGCTTCAGTGGGGAGGGGTAAATGTCAAAATGACTGAATAATCTGCATGATTCAATTATTGGAAATAGCTCGTAAAATATCCATATTGATTCAATTATTTGCCTCCAAAATTGATTGTAAATCGACGAAGTCACTTCAAATTGGTACAAAAAATTCTCTGCGGGGCTCCAGACCCCATTTAAGCGCGCGTCTGGTGCCCAATCTGCGCCCCCCAACCCCCAAAACACAAATCCTAGCGACGTCCCTGATACGGACGCGACTGGCACCACGCGTGTAGTCTGTGGCCATCTATCCACCACTGCTTACCCAGTGTCGATATAAAATTTCGTTTCCCGACAATCACGATTTGGAGTTCGCTTATGGGGAATACAATGTTGAAAAAATGTTAAATTTTTGTTTCTGCCGCCGTGCAGGAACGGAGAAAGCCAGCGAGATTGGTGTAACGACGAAATGTTCGTCTCGTCAATATCTATCTGCTGGTACTAATCCGGTCTCGATCCGACTCGCCGAGCTCCCGTTATCGCTCGTAACCCAAGTCAGGCCATTGATTTTTGCAACTTCGGTAGATCGCGGTTTGGCTCTCGCGAGAGAACCTGACATCAGATCCCGACGCAACTGGCACCATGCGTGTAGTCTGTGATCATCTATCCAGCACCGCTTACCCAGTGTCGATATAAAATTTCGTTTCCCGACAATCACGATTTGGGTTTCGCTTATGGGGAATACAATGTTGAAAAAGTGTTAAATGTTTGTTTCTGCCGCCGTGCAGGAACGGAGTAGGACAAAGAGATGAGTGTAACGACGAAATGTTTGTCTCGTCAATACCTATCTGCTGGTACTAATCCGGTCTCGATCCGACTCGCCGTTCTCCCGTTATCGCTCGTAACGTAAGTTAGGTCATTGATTTTTGTAACTTCGGTAGATCGCGCTTTGGCTCTCGCGAGAGGACCTGACATCAGATCCGGACGCAACTGGCACCACGCGTGTAGTCTGTGATCATCTATCCAGCACTGATAGTCTCGTGTCTATAAAAAATTTCGTTTCCCGACAATCACGATTTGGAGTTCGCTTATGGGGAATACAATGTTAAAAAAATTGTGAATTTTTGTTTCTGCCGCCGTGCAGGAACGGAGAAGGTCAGCGAAATGAGTGTAACAACGAAATGTTCGTCTTGTCAATACCTATCTGCTGGTACTAATTCAGTCTCGATCTGACTCGCCGTTCTCCCGTTATCGCTCGTAAACTAAGTTAGGCCATTGATTTTTGCAACTTCGGTAGATCGCGGTTTGGCTCTCGCGAGAGAACCTGACATCAGATCCGGACGCAACTGGCACCACGCGTGTAGTCTGTGACCATCTATCCAGCACTGACAGCCCGGTGTCGATATAAAATTTCGTTTCCCGACAATCACGATTTGGAGTTCGCTTATGGGGAATACAATGTTGAAAAAATGGAAAATGTTTGTTTCTGCCGTCGTGCAGGAACGGAGAGGGTCAGCGAGATAAGTGTAACGACGAAATGTTCGTCTCGTCAATACCTATCTGCTGGTACTAATCCGGTCTCGATCCGACTCGCCGTTCTCCCGTTATCTCTCGTAACCCAAGTCAGGCCATTGAATTTTGCAACTTCGGTAGATCGCGGTTTGGCTCTCGCGAGAGAACCTGACATCAGATCCGGACGCAACTGGCACCACGCGTGTAGTCTGTGACCATCTATCCAGCACTGATAGCCTCGTGTCTATTTAAAATTTCGTTTCCCGACAATCACGATTTGGAGTTCGCTTATGGGGAATACAATGTTAAAAAAGTGTTAAATGTTTGTTTCTGCCGCCGTGCAGGAACGGAGGAGGTCAGCGAGATGGGTGTAACGACGAAATGTTCGTCTCGTCAATACCTATCTGCTGGTACTAATCCGGTCTCGATCCGACTCGCCGTTCTCCAGTTATCGCTCGTAACGTAAGTTAGGTCATTGATTTTTGCAACTTCGGTAGATCGCGGTTTGGCTCTCGCGAGAGAACCTGACATCAGATCCGGACGCAACTGGCACCACGCGTGTAGTCTGTGACCATCTATCCAGCACTGATAGCCCGGTGTCGATATAAAATTTCGTTTCCCGACAATCACGATTTGGAGTTCGCTTATGGGGAATACAATGTTGAAAAAATGCTAAATTTTTGTTTCTGCCGCCGTGCAGGAACGGAGAAGGCCAGCAAGATGAGTGTAACGACGAAATGTTCGTCTCGTCAATACCTATCTGCTGGTACTAATCCGGTCTCGATCCGACTCGCCGTTCTCCAGTTATCGCTCGTAACGTAAGTTAGGTCATTGATTTTTGCAACTTCGGTAGATCGCGGTTTGGCTCTCGCGAGAGAACCTGACATCAGATCCGGACGCAACTGGCACCTCGCGTGTAGTCTGTGACCATCTATCCAGCACCGATAGCCTCGTGTCGATATAAAATTTCGTTTCCCGACAATCACGATTTGGAGTTCGCTTATGGGGAATACAATGTTGAAAAAGTGTTAAATGTTTGTTTCTGCCGCCGTGCAGGAACGGAGTAGGACAAAGAGATGAGTGTAACGACGAAATGTTCGTCTCGTCAATACCCATCTGCTGGTACTAATCCGGTCTCGATCCGACTCGCCGTTCTCCCGTTATCGCTCGTAAACTAAGTTAGGCCATTGATTTTTGCAACTTCGGTAGATCGCGGTTTGGCTCTCGCGAGAGAACCTGACATCAGATCCGGACGCAACTGGCACCACGCGTGTAGTCTGTGACCATCTATCCAGCACTGATAGCCCGGTGTCGATATAAAATTTCGTTTCCCGACAATCACGATTTGGAGTTCGCTTATGGGGAATACAATGTTAAAAAATGTTAAATTTTTGTTTCTGCCGCCGTGCAGGAACGGAGAAGGTCAGCGAGATGAGTGTAACGACGAAATGTTCGTCTCGTCAATACCTATCTGCTGGTACTAATCCGGTCTCGATCCGACTCGCCGTTCTCCCGTTATCGCTCGTAACGTAAGTTAGGTCATTGATTTTTGCAACTTCGGTAGATCGTGCTTTGGCTCTCGCGAGAGAACCTGACATCAGATCCGGACGCAACTGGCACCACGCGTGTAGTCTGTGACCATCTATCCAGCACTGATAGCCCGGTGTCGATATAAAATTTCGTTTCCCGACAATCACGATTTGGAGTTCGCTTATGGGGAATACAATGTTTAAAAAATGGTGAATTTTTGTTTCTGCCGCCGTGCAGGAACGGAGAAGGTCAGCGAGATGAGTGTAACGACGAAATGTTCGTCTCGTCAATACCTATCTGCTGGTACTAATCCGGTCTCGATCCGACTCGCCGTTCTCCCGTTATCGCTCGTAAACTAAGTTAGGCCATTGATTTTTGCAACTTCGGTAGATCGCGGTTTGGCTCTCGCGAGAGAACCTGACATCAGATCCGGACGCAACTGGCACCACGCGTGTAGTCTGTGACCATCTATCCAGCACTGATAGCCCGGTGTCGATATAAAATTTCGTTTCCCGACAATCACGATTTGGAGTTCGCTTATGGGGAATACAATGTTGAAAAAATGCAAAATTTTTGTTTCTGCCGCCGTGCAGGAACGGAGAAGGCCAGCGAAATGGGTGTAACGACGAAATGTTCGTCTCGTCAATACCTATCTGCTGGTACTAATCCGGTCTCGATCCGACTCGCCGTTCTCCCGTTATCGCTCGTAACGTAAGTTAGGCCATTGATTTTTGCAACTTCGGTAGATCGCGGTTTGGCTCTCGCGAGAGAACCTGACATCAGATCCGGACGCAACTGGCACCACGCGTGTAGTCTGTGACCATCTATCCAGCACTGATAGCCCGGTGTCGATATAAAATTTCGTTTCCCGACAATCACGATTTGGAGTTCGCTTATGGGGAATACAATGTTGAAAAAATGGTAAATTTTTGTTTCTGCCGCCGTGCAGGAACGGAGAAGGTCAGCGGGATGGGTGTAACGACGAAATGTTCGTCTCGTCAATACCTATCTGCTGGTACTAATCCGGTCTCGATCCGACTCGCCGTTCTCCCGTTATCGCTCGTAAACTAAGTTAGGCCATTGATTTTTGCAACTTCGGTAGATCGCGGTTTGGCTCTCGCGAGAGAACCTGACATCAGATCCGGACGCAACTGGCACCACGCGTGTAGTCTGTGACCATCTATCCAGCACTGATAGCCCGGTGTCGATATAAAATTTCGTTTCCCGACAATCACGATTTGGAGTTCGCTTATGGGGAATACAATGTTAAAAAAATGGTAAATTTTTGTTTCTGCCGCCGTGCAGGAACGGAGAAGGTCAGCAAGATGGGTGTAACGACGAAATGTTCGTCTCGTCAATACCTATCTGCTGGTACTAATCCGGTCTCGATCCGACTCGCCGTTCTCCCGTTATCGCTCGTAAACTAAGTTAGGCCATTGATTTTTGCAACTTCGGTAGATCGCGGTTTGACTCTCGCGAGAGAACCTGACAACAGATCCGGACGCAACTTGTACCACGCGTGTAGTCTGTGACCATCTATCCAGCACTGATAGCCCGGTGTCGATATAAAATTTCGTTCACCGACAATCACGATTTGGAGTTCGCTTATGGGGAATACAATGTTGAAAAAATGGTAAATTTTTGTTTCTGCCGCCGTGCAGGAACGGAGAAGGTCAGCAAGATGAGTGTAACGACGAAATGTTCGTCTCGTCAATACCTATCTGCTGGTACTAATCCGGTCTCGATCCGACTCGCCGTTCTCCCGTTATCGCTCGTAGCCCAAGTCAGGCCATTGATTTTTGCAACTTCGGTAGATCGTGGTTTGGCTCTCGCGAGAGAACCTGACATCAGATCCGGACGCAACTGGCACCACGCGTGTAGTCTGTGACCATCTATCCAGCACTGATAGCCCGGTGTCGATATAAATTTCGTTTCCCGACAATCACGATTTGGAGTTCGCTTATGGGGAATACAATGTTAAAAAAATGGTAAATTTTTGTGTCTGCCGCCGTGCAGGAACGGAGAAGGTCAGCAAGATGGGTGTAACGACGAAATGTTCGTCTCGTCAATACCTATCTGCTGGTACTAATCCGGTCTCGATCCGACTCGCCGTTCTCCCGTTATCGCTCGTAAACTAAGTTAGGCCATTGATTTTTGCAACTTCGGTAGATCGCGGTTTGGCTCTCGCGAGAGAACCTGACATCAGATCCGGACGCAACTGGCACCACGCGTGTAGTCTGTGACCATCTATCCAGCACTGATAGCCCGGTGTCGATATAAAATTTCGTTTCCCGACAATCACGATTTGGAGTTCGCTTATGGGGAATACAATGTTAAAAAAATGCAAAATTTTTGTTTCTGCCGCCGTGCAGGAACGGAGAAGGTCAGCGAGATGGGTGTAACGACGAAATGTTCGTCTCGTCAATACCTATCTGCTGGTACTAATCCGGTCTCGATCCGACTCGCCGTTCTCCCGTTATCGCTCGTGACCCAAGTTAGGCCATTGATTTTTGCAACTTCGGTAGATCGCGGTTCGGCTCTCGCGAGAGAACCTGACATCAGATCCGGACGCAACTGGCACCACGCGTGTAGTCTGTGACCATCTATCCAGCACTGATAGCCCAGTGTCGATATAAAATTTCGTTTCCCGACAATCACGATTTGGAGTTCGCTTATGGGGAATACAATGTTAAAAAAATGTTTAATATTTGTTTCTGCCGCCGTGCAGGAACGGAGAAGGCCAGCGAGATGAGTGTAACGACGAAATGTTCGTCTCGTCAATACCTATCTGCTGGTACTAATCCGGTCTCGATCCGACTCGCCGTTCTCCCGTTATCGCTCGTACCGTAAGTTAGGTCATTGATTTTTGCAACTTCGGTAGATCGTGCTTTGGCTCTCGCGAGAGAACCTGACATCAGATCCGGACGCAACTGGCACCACGCGTGTAGTCTGTGACCATCTATCCAGCACTGATAGCCCAGTGTCGATATAAAATTTCGTTTCCCGACAATCACGATTTGGAGTTCGCTTATGGGGAATACAATGTTAAAAAAATGGTACATTTTTGTGTCTGCCGCCGTGCAGGAACGGAGAAGGTCAGCAAGATGGGTGTAACGACGAAATGTTCGTCTCGTCAATACCTATCTGCTGGTACTAATCCGGTCTCGATCCGACTCGCCGTTCTCCCGTTATCGCTCGTAACCTAAGTCAGGCCATTGATTTTTGCAACTTCGGTAGATCGCGGTTGGCTCTCGCGAGAGAACCTGACATCAGATCCGGACGCAACTGGCACCACGCGTGTAGTCTGTGACCATCTATCCAGCACTGATAGCCCAGTGTCGATATAAAATTTCGTTTCCCGACAATCACGATTTGGAGTTCGCTTATGGGAATACAATGTTAAAAAATGTACATTTTTGTTTCTGCCGCCGTGCAGGAACGGAGAAGGCCAGCGAAATGGGTGTAACGACGAAATGTTCGTCTCGTCAATACCTATCTGCTGGTACTAATCCGGTCTCGATCCGACTCGCCGTTCTCCCGTTATCGCTCGTAACCTAAGTCAGGCCATTGATTTTTGCAACTTCGGTAGATCGCGGTTTGGCTCTCGCGAGAGAACCTGACATCAGATCCGGACGCAACTGGCACCACGCGTGTAGTCTGTGACCATCTATCCAGCACTGATAGCCCAGTGTCGATATAAAATTTCGTTTCCCGACAATCACGATTTGGAGTTCGCTTATGGGAATACAATGTTAAAATAATGTCACATTTTTGTTTCTGCCGCCGTGCAGGAACGGAGAAGGCCAGCGAGATGAGTGTAACGACGAAATGTTCGTCTCGTCAATACCTATCTGCTGGTACTAATCCGGTCTCGATCCGACTCGCCGTTCTCCCGTTATCGCTCGTAACCTAAGTCAGGCCATTGATTTTTGCAACTTCGGTAGATCGCGGTTTGGCTCTCGCGAGAGAACCTGACATCAGATCCGGACGCAACTGGCACCACGCGTGTAGTCTGTGACCATCTATCCAGCACTGATAGCCCAGTGTCGATATAAAATTTCGTTTCCCGAAAATCACGATTTGGAGTTCACTTATGGGAAATACAATGTTAAAATAATGTCACATTTTTGTTTCTGCCGCCGTGCAGAAACGGAGAAGGCCAGCCAAATGAGTGTAACGACAAAATGTTTGTACCGTCAATACCTATCTGCTGGTACCAATCCGGTCTCGATCCGATTCGCCGTTCTCCCGTTATCGCTCGTAACCTAAGTCAGGCCATTGATTTTTGCAACTTCGGTAGATCGCGGTTTGGCTCTCGCGAGAGAACCTGACATCAGATCCGGACGCAACTGGCACCACGCGTGTAGTCTGTGACCATCTATCCAGCACTGATAGCACAGTGTCGATATAAAATTTCGTTTCCCGAAAATCACGATTTGGAGTTCGCTTATGGGAAATACAATGTTAAAATAATGTCACATTTTTGTTTCTGCCGCCGTGCAGGAACGGAGGAGGCCAGCAAGATCGGTGTAACGACGAAATGTTCGTCCCGTCAATACCTATCTGCTGGTACTAATCCGGTCTCGATCCGACTCGCCGTTCTCCCGTTATCGCTCGTAACCTAAGTCAGGCCATTGATTTTTGCAACTTCGGTAGATCGCGGTTTGGCTCTCGCGAGAGAACCTGACATCAGATCCGGACGCAACTGGCACCACGCGTGGAGTCTGTGACCATCTATTTAGCACCGATAGCCCAGTGTCGATATAAAATTTTGTTTCCCGACAATCACGATTTGGAGTTCGCTTATGGGAAATACAATGTTAAAAAAATGTTAAATTTCTGTTTCTGCCGCCGTGCAGGAACGGAGAAGGCCAGCGATATGGGTGTAACGACGAGATGTTTGTCTCGTCAATACCTATCTGCTGGTACTAATCCGGTCCCGATCCGACTCGCCGTTCTCCCGTTATCGCTCGTAACGTAAGTTAGGTCATTGATTTTTGCAACTTCGGTAGATCGCGGTTTGGCTCTCGCGAGAGAACCTGACATCAGATCCGGACGCAACTGGCACCACGCGTGTAGTCTGTGACCATCTATCCAGCACTGATAGCCCAGTGTCGATATAAAATTTCGTTTCCCGACAATCACGATTTGGAGTTCGCTTATGGGGAATACAATGTTAAAAAAGTGTTAATTGTTTGTTTCTGCCGCCGTGCAGGAACGGAGAAGGCCGGCGAGATGAGTGTAACGACGAAATTTTCGTCTCGTCAATACCTATCTGCTGGTACCAATCCGGTCTCCATCCGACTCGCCGTTCTCCCGTTATCGCTCGTAACCCAAGTCAGGCCATTGATTTTTGCAACTTCGGTAGATCGCGGTTTGGCTCTCGCGAGAGAACCTGACATCAGATCCGGACGCAACTGGCACCACGCGTGTAGTCTGTGACCATCTATCCAGCACTGATAGCCCAGTGTCGATATAAAATTTCGTTTCCCGAAAATCACGATTTGGAGTTCGCTTATGGGAAATACAATGTTAAAATAATGTCACATTTTTGTTTCTGCCGCCGTGCAGAAACGGAGAAGGCCAGCCTAATGAGTGTAACGACAAAATGTTTTTCTCGTCAATACCTATCTGCTGGTACCAATCCGGTCTCGATCCGACTCGCCGTTCTCCCGTTATCGCTCGTAACCCAAGTCAGGCCATTGATTTTTGCAACTTCGGTAGATCGCGGTTTGGCTCTCGCGAGAGAACCTGACATCAGATCCAGACGCAACTGGCACCACGCGTGTAGTCTGTGACCATCTATCCAGCACTGATAGCACAGTGTCGATATAAAATTTCGTTTCCCGACAATCACGATTTGGAGTTCGCTTATGGGGAATACAATGTTAAAAAATGATGAATTTTGTTTCTGCCGCCGTGCAGGAACGGAGAAGGTCAGCGAGATGGGTGTAACGACGAAATGTTCGTCTCGTCAATACCTATCTGCTGGTACTAATCCGGTCTCATTCCGACTCGCCGTTCTCCCGTTATCGCTCGTAACCTAAGTCAGGCCATTGATTTTTGCAACTTCGGTAGATCGCGGTTTGGCTCTCGCGAGAGAACCTGACATCAGATCCGGACGCAACTGGCACCACGCGTGTAGTCTGTGACCATCTATCCAGCACTGATAGCCCAGTGTCGATATAAAATTTCGTTTCCCGACAATCACGATTTGGAGTTCGCTTATGGGAAATACAATGTTAAAATAATGTCACATTTTTGTTTCTGCCGCCGTGCAGGAACGGAGGAGGCCAGCAAGATCGGTGTAACGACGAAATGTTCGTCTCGTCAATACCTATCTGCTGGTACTAATCCGGTCTCGATCCGACTCGCCGTTCTCCCGTTATCGCTCGTAACCTAAGTCAGGCCATTGATTTTTGCAACTTCGGTAGATCGCGGTTTGGCTCTCGCGAGAGAACCTGACATCAGATCCGGACGCAACTGGCACCACGCGTGGAGTCTGTGACCATCTATCCAGCACCGATAGCCCAGTGTCGATATAAAATTTTGTTCCCCGACAATCACGATTTGGAGTTCGCCTATGGGAAATACAATGTTGAAAAAATGTTAAATTTTTGTTTCTGCCGCCGTGCAGGAACGGAGAAGGCCAGCGATATGGGTGTAACGACGAGATGTTTGTCCCGTCAATACCTATCTGCTGGTACTAATCCGGTCTCGATCCGACTCGCCGTTCTCCCGTTATCGCTCGTAACCTAAGTCAGGCCATTGATTTTTGCAACTTCGGTAGATCGCGGTTTGGCTCTCGCGAGAGAACCTGACATCAGATCCGGACGCAACTGGCACCACGCGTGGAGTCTGTGACCATCTATCCAGCACTGATAGCCCAGTGTCGATATAAAATTTCGTTTTCCGACAATCACGATTCGGAGTTCGCTTATGGGGAATACAATGTTAAAAAAGTGTTAATTGTTTGTTTCTGCCGCCGTGCAGGAACGGAGAAGGCCAGCGAGATGAGTGTAACGACGAAATGTTCGTCTCGTCAATACCTATCTGCTGGTACTATTCCGGTCTCGATCCGACTCGCCGTTCTCCCGTTATCGCTCGTAACCCAAGTCAGGCCATTGATTTTTGCAACTTCGGTAGATCGCGGTTTGGCTCTCGCGAGAGAACCTGACATCAGATCCAGACGCAACTGGCACCACGCGTGTAGTCTGTAACCATCTATTCAGCACTGATAGCACAGTGTCGATATAAAATTTCGTTTCCCGACAATCACGATTTGGAGTTCGCTTATGGGGAATACAATGTTAAAAAAATGGTACATTTTTGTTCCTGCCGCCGTGCAAGAACGGAGAAGGTCAGCAAGATGGGTGTAACGACGAAATGTTCGTCACGTCAATACCTATCTGCTGGTACTAATCCGGTCTCCATCCGACTCGCCGTTCTCCCGTTATCGCTCGTAACCCAAGTCAGGCCATTGATTTTTGCAACTTTGGTAGATCGCGGTTTGGCTCTCGCGAGAGAACCTGACATCAGATCCGGACGCAACTGGCACCACGCGTGGAGTCCGTGACCATCTATCCACCACTGCTTACTCAGTGTCGATGTTAAATTTCGTTCCCCGAATATCACGATTTGGAGTTCACTTATGGGGAATACAATGTTTAAAAAATGACAGATGACAATGTGGGTTTTTGCTCTAGCACAAAATCTATTCATACGATCCGAACGAAACTCAAACGAGAAGGTGTACGTAGTAAACCTTTATCATCCACCGTTGACCCGGTGCCGATCCAAGGAGCAGTTCTCCGGCAATCGCCTATCAAATGTCGCTTATGAGAAACAATCGTTAATTTTTTTTCTGCCTCTGTGCAGAAACGGAGATTCACAACGAGATGGGTGTCGCAATGACATTTTTGTCTCGTCAATACCTATCTGCTGGTACCAATCCGGTCTCGATCCGACTCGTCGTTCTCCCGTTATCGCTTTTGACCTAAGTTAGGACATTGATTTTTGCAACTTCGGTCGATCGCGTCAACTTCGGTCAAATCCGGACCAGGGACGTCGTTAGGGGGTCCAATGTGAGACGCGCGCCCCACCAATCGTTCGCTAACGCTCATCCAACAACAATTCTTCCTTCCTCTTCCAGACGAACGCAACCGGTTGAACCTGGAGATGATCGAGAAGTCACTGGTGATCGTCTGTTTCGACGACCCTCTGCCGTCGTCGTTCAACTGCCGGCCGCTATCGAGCGACGTGCCCGACGGCGCGAGGGGGTACACGAGCGGCACTAGGGATGAGACCAACATGGCGCATCAGATGTTACACGGAGGCGGCAGTTTAGCCAACTCGGCTAATCGGTGGTTTGACAAAACGGTGCAGGTGAGGATTCATACCTCATCAGAACTGGTGATACAATTGAAAATACGATATATGACAATTGTATCATATTCATGATGATATAATATGTATATAGGTTGAAATTAGGTTGAAATAGTATATTAAAAGTTTGAAATTGAAAAAATAAGTTGAAAATACTTGAAAACTTTTGGAAAACTAGTTGAAAAATACGTTAATACGTTACATACACGAAAACCCTTAGATATTTAACATCTAGGATGAAAATTCATAAATTGGTAGAGTAAACCTTCCTCTACCAGCTAGGCTATTTTTCTTCAGCATACCTGAAGCCGTTCTGATACAAATAAATAGTTTCGTTGACCGATACCTCGATTTATGAAAAAACAATGCTTGGCTTACCCTGGTCTTTTGTGCCAAACGCATGAAGTTGAATTGTTTATATTTAGCTCAGCCCAAAGCCAGTTCATTTACGAAAACATCGATACCACACACGATAAAATATCTCAAGAAGTAATCAAGTGGTGGATGTAACGCGAGATGCATGATGTGTTACCATTTTCAGTGTCATCTAAAGCATAAATTATCGTAGTGGCTTTCCGGATGAACGTATTGTTGTGAAACTGCTGCACACCATTCAGGGAAGCACCTTCTGTAATACTGTCGATCCTTAATAAACATTCACAATATTTAAAAAACTAATCACCTGGTGGGAACTTTTTTCCCTCCGGTGACTGGGGTTGCCTTAAATTGGTATTCATGTTGCAGTTGGTGATCTCTAGCGACGGAGTGAACGGCGTGTGTTTGGAGCACTCGCCGGCAGAGGGTGTGGCGCTCGTACAGCTGATGGAGGAAGTGGTGAAGAAATGTGATAACCTAGCAACCTCTGTGCCCGAATCCAACAATGCCAATATACCGCTGCCCGAACGGCTACAATGGAAACTAGACTCGACGATACAGAATGGAATTCAAACGGCTGCGAATAGTTTGGACCTGTAAGTAATTTATTGATATTTTTTTGTTCATGTGGTAGTATATCTTGACTAGACAAACGCAGAATATGCGTTGTAAGATAAGTGAGTTGTATATAGGTCTATGAAGTATAATCGAAAACTGTCCACACCTTGATCATAATATACTTCATTCGGTTACTATCGAATCTAGAGAGCCGTGAATCTTCACCACATGGTTCTGCTATTTCTATCAATTTGATGATTATTTTATTCAAAACTACTGCATGGTTCGAAGTGCATACAGATTTGTAATAACGCGTATCAATTTTGGGTTTACATTCAGTGAAAATTTGAAAATTTCGGGAGAGATTTTTATTTTCAAATTTTCTCGCCCAGCCTATTATTATTGCGTTTTTGGAAACTTTGAGATGGTGTTTCTCAAAAATGGTCCAACCGAATGAAATGAACCCAAAAACTGGTACCACAGAAGGACGTCAGGGGCAAGGTAATACTGTTGCACAAAGCTGGTGATCCAAACGACCCCTCAAACTATCGGCCCATTGCACTGCTGAACACGGATTACAAAATCCTCACATCTGTGATGATTGAGAGCTTGTTACTGTTTCGTTGCAGCTCGATCGAGGATTTGGACTTCTATGTGTACCGTTACGTTGGTTACGGCAAGGACTTCATGAAGTCCTGCCGAGTGAGTCCAGACGTGTACGTCCAGCTAGCACTTCAACTAACCTATTACAGGTGAGGCATATAGGTCTTTACAGTTAAGGGGGTTCATGGTTCATGTAGAAGGGATGTCCGCGGGTTTTCGTTTTTGATAAGGACAGGAATTGAATGGAATGATTTGAAGGAGGACGTAATAGATGAAGCGGGTCTGGGTAAATTCAAGAGAAGAATTGTGGAATGTGAAAGTGAGAAAGAGGGGATGTTTGATGTAATCAACAGATGTGGTTGTTTTACTGTGCCACCGTGTACGAGTTACACAATTGTACTTCTAAAAATAAATAATAAATAATAAATATGCACGGTGTTAATAAAAATAGAGAAGCCAGTGTAATTGAATGAAAAGTTCACATCTCCAAGATAATTTTATGCTCTTTAATTAATATGACATTATATTTCAGTGAATTTAACCAGATCTTAGATAATACGTCAATGAATAAAAAGAATGTGATGAAATACATTGACGTATTATCTCAAAACTGATTAAATAAAAAAAAATGTCATTTTAATCAAAGAGCATAAAATTATCTTGAAGATGTGAACTTTTCATCCAATTACACTGGTTTTTGAGATGGAAAAAAATTGTGAAGATACATTTATCGATTTGTTTAAGCACCGTGCCTGCACCCCCTTAACTTGTGATTATAGCTATCGTACCGATGGATAGGCGTTCCTGGTTATTCCAGAACTATGCTACATACCGCTGCGTGCTGTTTCACGCGATACAAATTACACCAGTTACTCCTATATTACATCTAACATTCATTTCCAAAACTCTTCATACATAAATACATAAATACAAAAATATGTGTTCAAGTAATTTTTTCCTCAATCACAAATCATGAGCATAGATAGGCTATAGAGACCTATACTTATCGAGATACGTGTTACTCCTCGGCCGACTGGCGACATATGCTTGTTCCGATCTCGGCGGCCATATTGGACGTTTACAACAATGGCTCCCAAGCAAGGCCTTCTATAATTATAAATTATAGATGTAAAAATAGAAATAATTGCTTATAAAAAGTCCAAAATGGCGGAAATTTCCCGATTTGCAAAGCGGTGTGAAGTTTATTTATTTATTTACTTATTTATTCTTGGTTTTTGGTACATCATTTTGATGTTTATAGCTTGCACAATTGAGGTAATAAACCAGGTCATATAGTGATAAAGAATGAGTTCATACATAGTAAAATTGATAAAAATGAGTCAAAACATAGTATTTTTGGAAAAAAACATAGCAAAATAGAGAGAGTTTTAACATTTAAACATTGCAGTGACATAGAAAATCGTAATGCATTCAATCTAGGAATTCTTCAATACTATAAAACGAGTAGGTCATATGATGGTTTTTTAAAGCCCATTTAAAATTATTCGTGTTTTTGTTCTTCATTTCGATTGGAAGATTGGAAGGTTGCTGCCGAGACACAAATTACTACTTCTTATTAACGTTCTAGTAAACGTATCTCGGTAATTATCCTATGACTACCCATAACGTAACGGATAAGCAACTGATCATTCCTTCGCACCAGCGGAATCAAAGGGGGGATGCCCGTTCATACTCAATTTTATCAATTATGGTAGATTATATATTGAGTCATAAAAGTATACGTGTAAGGCACTCTGTGAAATTCCAGCTCTTCCCAACTGTATTAAGGCAACGTTGGAAACATTTCATTTGCATTGGACACTCTGACTTTTAATACGTGTGTTACATAAAAGCATTGGACCCCCTAGTCAGGAGCCTACTGCTACATTTACCAATTGATTAACTGGATTAGTACTGACAGCTACGCGAAAGAACAGAACAATGCAAATACTCAACTAGGTACTTTTACATTGAAATCACGAGCTGAATGCGTACGGTGATTTGAAATTGGCGAATTCCAAAAATGTACAACTTCAGCGCCGTCAACACAATTTTTTTGCCTTTCCATCATGTGTGAGGAAGACGTACACTGTTGAAAAGTATAGAACTTACGCCAGTTGTTATCCCGTACGTTTTGGTAGTCATAGCTATATCTATGATCTAAAGTTTCTAAACTTTTTCCAGATTATACCGCCATCTTGTCGCGACGTACGAGAGTGCCTCTACGCGCCGGTTTCAGCTGGGCCGTGTCGACAGCATCCGGTCAGTGACGTCAGAGGCGCTGTTGTGGGCGACCGCCATGTGTCAGGACGACTTGGCCAATGCGGGGGAAGAAGACAACCAGATGACGGGCGGCAAGAGAGTCACATTTAGTCTATATGATGTGAGAACACACTTTGAAAATAATTTTTTGACGTGGAAACGTCTTTATAAAATCGATTTGAGGCAGTATTCTGTGAATCTGATCGTCACGAATACCGTTACGCTCATTCTTGCTATTGAATTGAAACACCTCTGCGCTGGTTTTGTGGGATAGTAAGTGGACAGTCGATAGGAAGCTTTTTCTTTGTGGATATGGATAGAACTATAGCACTAAAAGACAGAACATCCTTTTTCTATACCGATTCGTCTATCGCTGATCACGTGATGCGACAACATTTGTGTGACGTCACACGTCTCTCAGAAAGAGGAGAGTAAGGGGAGTAATACAGTAAGAAGATTTATTACATTATTTTCTTCGAAACGGCTGCTCCGAATTGCACACAAAATTTTAATTATGTGTATCATTTCCGTGTTTGCATTTGAGGAAAATTAGAATTATATTGATGAGATTTTTTTCAATTTTTTCAAAACACAGAAGAGTAGGATGGATATCTTCGCTAACACTCATCTAATTATTTCACTTTACTTAATAATTCTCATAATCACATTATTGTTGTGCATTGTTGTTGTTAATAGTACATTGTTGTCAATTCTCCAGGAGTCTCAGAAGCTGGCGCTATTCGACTCTGCGGTAGAGCGCCAGACGTCCATCATGGTCGAGAACATCCTCGGCCAGGGCATCGACATCCACTTACTTGGACTCCGCGAACAGTCCAAAGAGCTCGGGGAACCGTTGCCGGAGATATTCACAGATGATACGTACAGAATTGCTAACCACTTTGCTTTAACGACCAGTCAGGTAAGTGCATGTTTAGATCAAGGAGGTTAGATTACTGATCTAACCTCCTTGGTTTAGATGCTGTTTGTTCACTTGTTGTTTATTTACTAGACGAGCTCGTGATGTAGAATATGACAGTAAACAGTTCTACAAACAGGACTGGGTTTTCCCCACACGCCTGGAAATTACCCAAAGTGGGAATTACCCAAACTTGGTATTACTCAAACTGGGAATTACCCAGTTCTGTGGGAAAATCCAGCTCCAAGGTTTTCTCCCAGTTAGGGCGTGAGCTGGCGTTAGATGACACTCTTACGGACCACACACACCACACGAATGGGGGAATATGTAATATTCATCATTATTTGTATATTAATTGAGGTTAACGACTCATTCACTGATGAATAAGATTTTGGCCGTCGGTGAATGATGGATGATTTGATGAACAGTTTTGATTAGTTAATACTTAGGTAGTGGAAAAGAGAGACGGTCGTAACCTGTTAATTTAATAAACTATACACATTGTGCAAAAGGGTCAATTCAGTCTCGTAGAGATCTTTCGCACAAACGCTTTATCGCACATTGTGCACTGTTAGTATTGGTTCATAGGGCATGTTCCAAGGACACTATGCCATCGAACATGTGCCATAGGGCATTGTGTCATCGAACAGTGTGCCATTCGAACATGTGCCATAGGGCTTGGTGTCAATCGAAAATTGTGCCATAGTACATTGTGCCATCGGACATTGTGCATCGTACATTGGGCCATAGGACATTGTTCCATAGGGCATTGTTCCATAGGACACTGTCCCATCGGACACTGTGACATCGAACATTGTGCCAAGGCATAGGGCATTGAGCCATCAGACATTATGCCATCGGACATTATGCCATCGCACATTGTGCCATCGGATATTATGCCATCGTACATTGTGTCATAGGACATTGTGCCATCGTACATTGTTCCATAGGACATTGTGCCATAGAACATTGTGCCATCGGACATTATGCCATCGCACATTGTGCCATAGGACATTGTGCCATCGGACATTGTGCCATAGGACATTGTGCCATCGGACATTGTGCCATAGGGCATTGTGCCATAGGACATTGTGACATAGGACATTGTACCAGGCGTTATACCAATACATCATTCAAACAAATCAACCTCTCTTCAACCTTCAGACAAATCGTTAAGCTCCATTCTCTCCTTGTTAGATGGCAAGTCCGGACTGTTTCACGGGTTACGGGCCGGTCGTGCCGGACGGTTACGGCGCCTGCTACAACCTGCACACCGGTTCGATCGTGTTCACCCTGTCTGCGTTCCACTCGTGCGACACCACCAGCACCTGGAAGTTCGCGCAGAGTCTTCAGGAGAGCCTCAATGCCATGAAGACATTGCTCGGTAATCGGCCGGCAAAGAAGTAATCTGGTAGGAGTCGATGACACGAAGAGATGCGTGGTGAATAAAGTAGGAACTAGTCGGTTCTCTTGAGGATTGATGTACATATTTGTTTATTGTTTATAGGGTAGCAAAAAGAGTGTCTTGTTGGGGATGAAGAATAGGGTTTGGTCGAGGGGTTTACAACTCGCAAATTTGGTGTACACCTGATTTCAGGTGATTTCAGAGATTTCAAGAGATTTCATACGGATTTCAAGTGATTTCAGAGATTTCAAGAGATTTCAGGGGTTTTCAAGAGATTTCATACGGATTTCAAGGAGATTTCAAGGGATTTCAGGGATTTCAATGAGATTTCATGGCAAGTTTACATCGGATTTCAGGAGTTTTTAACCCCTCGGGTTTGGTACATAAGTTCGGTGACTATGGTGACCATCAGAAAACTATTTTCAAGTTTGGGTATCAACCAAGAGTTGCTTTATGATCAGATACCAAGGGCTTCATCCATGTACGTTGTGGCTGTTGAGAGTGATTGATCTTCTATTTATGAATATAGAGGAAATTAAATTCAGCGTTGTTGTATTTCATATTCAATCAAATTACTTCACTGAAAGCCGATTGTACCAACTGATCATTAAATAATTATTAGTTAATCATTACTAAAGGTCCGAAGATAGCATATGTATCCAAGGGCAATAACAATTTTATTTGCTAATTTTTGCCTAATTTGGTACACTTGGTACAACCAGCTCTAAATACAACAACATAGACTTCACTCTCAAGGGGGGCATGCATGGTGCTTATAAAAAAAGATTGATTCATCTTCGCGTTTTTTTTATAAGTTCACGAACCAGTTTAATTGATTGAAAAGTATATTAACTACAAGATACTGTTATGTTCTTTAGTAAATATGACATTCTATCTTTGAGAATTCAATTAGTTTTGAGATGATATGTCCATGAATCCCAAGAACATGATGAAAACCATTCATGCATCATCTTAAAACTTATGTAATTCACAATAATAGATTGTCATAATTATTAAAGAGCTTACAATTAGGTTGGAGTTGGTGTACTTTTTATTCAATTACACTGGTTTGTGAAAATGGAAAAAAATAGCAGAGATGAATTCCTTTATTTTATAAGCACCGTGCATGCATATTTAGATGAGAAAATGAAAGTGTACATTTAGTTTAGTGGTCATATATTATGCCAGTCACAACGTACGGGCATAAAGCCCCTGAATACGTATTCGACGATTATGGCAATCCTCATTGGTAATCTAAATCAATATTTATTTATTTATTTTAATTCTATTTATTTATTTATTCTCCATTTGATCAATGTAGTGTATCAATATAGGATTCGGAAGTGGATAAAATAGTTCAGTTGATCATTCATATGGTCGGTAAGCATGGTGACCAACAGAAAGAAAAATAGGAGCTAACTTCAATATCACCTAAACTAATTTTTGTAAGCTGAGAACGCTGCGGCTTCCATTTGATTTAGAATCCAGGATTTACCAACACACTCAATCCAGAATAATCTTGATCCATATTTGTGTTTGTGACATTGGTAGATGAGCTCCAATTATCGGAGATAATTATCCTTATGAAGGATCCTTATAAGGCCGAAATAAAGGCCGACTAATGTAGAAGAAGATTCGAAGAAATTGTGAGAGTACATAAAATCAAGACTAAAAAATAAAAATAATTTCAATGGGAGAATTCGTAAAGGAAATAAGTGAACAAAAGATCTCAAAGAAAATGATGATTGAATTATATAATGACGTAATTATAATTATAACATACAATTTTGATATGTATATAATATGAAATCATTATTATTATATAATATTATATATCATTTTATATTATATATATATATAACTATATATATGTTATACATTAATATCGATATATTATCATAATATATAATTACATATTTATATGGAATGTGAATATAAAAATTTGTTAAAGATATGACAGTTTAAAAATATTGACGATTGTTAAAGCAAGACAATTCTGAGAATGGCTTTTAGAACAATTAATTAAGATAGTTAGAATTAGTATGAAGTTTTGTCTGATTAACAACTGATTAGAAGTTGTGATCAAAATTTTAAAGTGGAATAGAAAGAGAACGAAGAAGAGTGAAACGTAAGTTAAGCAAGATGCTAGAGGAAACGTCACCGCCCAATATAGTATTATTGTAGCATATAATCTCATATAGGCTTAGTTAGTATAACATGCGTACAAAAATATTATCAACATTCATAAGATAATCGATAATTTTTTTGAATTTTAACTTTAATATTGTTGATTTTTATAATTTTACATCATGAAAAATGAATGGAAAGCAAAAACATGGATGGTCTTCACGTATTTAGGTTTTTATTTATTTATATAATTATTTCTGTTCAAGTTCACTTCAATGTATATTAATTATAATCTTATTCATAAATATTTAACTTAATTGAGCCAGTGTCAAAATACGCCCATTAATATTATAGAAAGATTGACAGTATTACGACGAAAGTTTTGTTTTCGTTAACAATATTCGTGTCTGTTACTTATAAATAATGTAACCATAGCTAGACTAAAAAGTTGTGAACAGAGAAAATACGAATATCTATAATACATATCATTACTGGAACTGTACACACATCATTGTCGGAACAATTAGTCAATATTATGAATATAATTAAAGATAATATATAGAATATAATAAAGTATAGATAATATAAATGTTAAACAAATGAATGTTGCTTTTGCTGTTGAATGTTACCAAAAAATATGATAAAATAGTTTTATAGTTTTTTTTATAGAATGCTAAAATTACTGTGATGGCTTTGTGAAGAAGGAACAAAAGTGAATCCAGGTTTAAGGTGTTTCAAGTCAGATAGATATGGCAATAGATTCTCCAATTCGTGTCGCTATGTTTATATATATATGAATATATATATTGTATTGTATTTATTTATTATCAAGTAAGGAAATACCAGTGTTGTATATATATATATATATATATAACCTCACAACCTTACATAACCTTACATATGGTGTCGATCTCTCTCTCTCTCTCTCTCTCTCTCTCTCTCTCTCCCTCCCTCTCTCTCCCTCTCTCTCTCTTTCTCTCTCTTTCTCTCTCTCTCTCTCTCTCTCTCTCTCATTCTTTTGAGGGGTGAACAAACTGGTACTGATGTTGTGATTGGAGAACACTATTTGAGGTACATTGTCATCCACTTACTAGAACAAGGTGTGACATCCCTTAGAAGCCCACTGAACCGATATCGACTACAAGCATTAACTCTTCCATAAGCTCAACTTCAAAGAAAGAAACACTTCTCACTATTTACTTCCATTCTCACAAAATGCCATCACAATGAATAGATAATATGATAATATCATTTAATTATTAGTGATTCGATTAATTGTGTATACATTAATTAGATTCTCCCACCGTGTAATAGCAATATCAGACGTAGTTATTAGTAGTTGTCCTTGAACTAGTTGACTATTCGGTTGCATTATTAGATGAATAAGAATAAATAATAATATTATATTATGTATAATATTAAAATATAAATACTGTTGGGAGATAATAAATGTGGTAGGCCTAATATATATATATATATATATATATATATATATATATATATATATATATATATATATATATATATATATATATATATATATATATATATATATATATATATATATACAAATACTATGTAAAATGAATATGGATCGCTTTTTGCCAGTAAATACGCATGCCTATAATACAATTTTTCTGTATATATATATTTTCTTTCGAAGTTTTGTTTTAGGATCATTGTCCAATACTTTAACCATGAGTGAGCTATGAGGCAGTCGATTATGAAATGTGACAAATAATACATTTAATTAAAAGGTCGGAGACTGCTGTGCGTTGTCCCCTGACTCATTGAACTTATTATTACTTGAAAATAATTCCCTGTAACATCAGAAGTGATTTTGTATTTGTTTAGTGACGATTTCTATTTCCAGAACTGAAAAAATGCATTCTCTCAATTCGTATCAGCATATTCTGGAATAGCATAATTTTCACAGTCGATGTTTCAAATAACTAAAATTACTCGAATGATTACTCAAAATAATTTGTACATGTTATTTGATTGTGTCCTATTGATTGTTGGCCTGTAAGTTTGACATACATCACACGAAAAACCAATTAAAAATATAATGCGCAATTATACAGAAAGTCGGAATTGATATTTTATGTAATTTTGGATATTCAGAAAGACGTGTGGTTATATTAATATTTGTTATTTTCTATTGTATATGCTTTCATTGTTTAAAACATGCTTATATATAAAGCATAACCTCTGCTTGAACGCATTTAACGCTTAAAAATCATGTATTCTCTTAGGCACTGCTTTACGGAAAATTTTACAGAGTTAATTTAGTTTTAATTAATAATTGAAGTGAAATTCAAATTTTAATCAGGGGTACGTAATAACAATTCACGTCGCTAAAGTGTATATAGCTTATCCATTACCTATCAGCGAATAAAATTGGTCCAAACTGACTTTTCGTAAGCCTGAGCTTGAATAGAAAAGCCTATACTTGAAAATTGAAAAATTAATATTATTCATTATAGCTAATATGACGTCTAGCACACTGGCGAAATGTCAATATTGTTCAAATCTCTCAAAACCTGATTAAAATAATCTTTTCAGACAACTTTGGACAACGATAGGTTCATCAGTTTTTCCATTTACTTGATATGCTCTACTCTCGCGACGTTTCGAGAAGATTATACTTCCCATGTAATGATCAGCTTCACGTCTAGTTGTGGATGCTCTTGTGCATCTTCACGCTGCACTAGACCCAAGACCGCTGCAAGCTACAGCATTACGAGTCGGTGAGTCGCTGTGATCGGTTGGAGAGCCTGATGATGGGAAGTATAATCTTCCCGAAACGTCGCGAGAGTAGAGCATATCAAGTAAGTGGAAAAACCGTAAAACCTATCGACAATATATATATATATATATATATATATATATATATATATATATATATATATATATATATATATACAGACGCAAAACTTTAATTGCAGTATTTACTGGAGACACTCTAATGGGACATAAATTACAGTTGCCATCATTTTAATGTCCCATAGGCCTATTACGTAAGAATTAAAGGTGCGACAGCTGATGATTTAGGACAGTCACAACGTCTAGGAATTATGAGGTCTCAGGTTCATCAGATAATTCGCTTCGTACTGTTGTCGTGAATCGTGTGTTATGATATCATCATTAAATGATGATTATTAAATGATGATCATCATTAAATCATCACTAAATGCCCGCACAGTTGACTCTTGTCCAATCTTTACTAGGATTAGTGATAAACAAAATTAGAAGGAAACTTTCTTCAAAAACATTGAATGAAATTGTTAATTTTTCTTTTTGAATATACTTTTTGAAAGATTAGTATTATCGAATTTTCAATACATGAGAAACATGTATTCTGAATAGTGTGTACCATATATTGTTGAAATACTCATTATGAACCTCTCGAGTGGTTTACTGTACCTTGAAAACCGACTAGTAGGGCGTGGGTTCGAGTAATACATGTTTTTTTGTGAGCATACGCGTATCGACCACGGACGGTCGTGAAATAGTCAATCTCCGACCTCTTGTCGACAGCTCCATGTAACAACAAATTTCCTTCGTATCGACGTCGCGTATCGACCACGGACGGTCGTGAAATAGTCAATCTCCGACCTCGTATCGAAAGCTCCATATCATTCATGTATCATATGCTCTTTCGTACCCCGAATAATGCCTAGTTGGTGGTGGGAATATTGAGGAATAAAATATCATCAACTATCACATGATTATGATACCACTTCAATTTTTATATATGTATAATTTTATGCAGGGCCCAATCTCCTTATAGCAATGAAATTTGTGATAAAATCATATTATTTGAGAATTTTTCAATAATCACGCTGGGATACATCATTTCTTTTCTGGTTTTGAAACTAGAAAATATTCATGGATATCAAAAAAAAAACATTTATTCCCTTTGATATACTGAAGAACCAGAACTAGAAAAAAAACTTTTGAGATTTTCAATGGTTTCTATACTTTAAGAGATTTTTTTTTCTCAAATTCAAATCAATTTTATAATAGAATCTATGAAAACGAACCATATTTTCAAAATTATTACTGTAAATTTAAACTAATTAAAATGTACCACATATTCATTCCCATGAGATGTCAATTTAAAAGTTTGATATGGTTATTACTATGTAATGATACATCCATCATTGTTCCTCTTGAATGAAAATCTGTATAACTAATCGATTAAAAACTATATCCATTTTAGCTTGATCGCACACGTGACAGTTGACTCCGCTTTATTAACTTACACGCTTTTTGCAATTAACTGTAAATAACTTTGATGTTAGGGCCACGGTAAAGCTAAGTTCTAGTTAATTAACTATGGATAACTGAGAGTGAAGTTGGACCTTGAATTAAAATGTTCAATTGAAGTTCTGAGTGAAAACTCCACTTGTTTATTTGACACCCGTGGTCTTGATGGCACTATCCTTGAGATAGCCAAGGGCGATTAGAAGCTAACTGTTGGATTGAAGTGAATTGTATATTGTAGAGATTCAGGTTTAAATTAACTTGAGATGAGAAATTATTCAATTTTAATTATTATATTGTAAATAGAGTGAAAATGAAAATACTAAAAAGAGAAGCGTTATTAAAAAGAAATGGCGGAGAAATTGCACAAATATGGAATATTTAAGAAATCAGTAACAAAGAAAGTTTAATTATGTTAAAGAAATCATTTTGTCAATTTTTAATCACGAGAATGAAGCCATTATTATTACAATATTCTGGAATATATGATTTTGTTTCAATAAATGTATCACAATTTTATAATTTTCCATGATAATGAGAATTCATGCATTTAAAAGTGGGAGAAAATAAATATTTTCCGACCTAAAAAAAAAGTTCATACATAACCAATCAAAATAGTTTGATCTATTTTAAACCAAATTTTCTTCACAATTCAGTTTAGTATCCGTTCTTCCCAATTTCTTCCCGATCACTATTTTGACAAATAGTGCTTTGATACAATATTTTATCATACATTCCAAATACAACACAAATAGTTCTAATTTAATGAAGAACAATATTGTTTGTTTCAAGACTGTTTTATCTATCCACACAATTATTAAGGTGAACGAACCTAATTCCAGAATCATGTCTATTGTCAATGATAGGCCTGAATCAATGTTCATGCTCATTTTGATAAGTTATTTTAAAATCATATTCGATGTTTGAACATTGAAAAGTCACAAACTAACCATGAAAGTATTATCATTTTGTATTTAAAAAAGCTGAAGTATGATTTATAAACATATAAACAATGAAATAATGTCATATCACATAAAACATATCACATATAACTCATGATATATATACTTGCATAGTTCGATGTTAAAGATATGAAAATGTTGTATTATAAGAAATAGATTAAAATTGTATTGAAATATGTTTGAAAGTGGATGTGTTTTATTACCTCATTTCTAGATCATAACAAATCCTTACTATTCTTTATCATCTGTGTATTATTATATCATTTTTATCATAGAAATCTTCACCATTGTATTATTATTGCTGTATTATGTATTTATGAATATAAACACTGTTGCTGCAAGAGAAGGAATATGAAATAATACTGAATATGTAAGAATAAAGAATAATGTAAGAATAATAATCATACCGACAGATAACGAGACTAATAAGGCACAATATTACGGCTTCATTTATTCATGTTTTCCTCGAAAAGGGCCCAATATGAACAAAAAAGAGGGTGTTTACGAAAATGTTTGGTTATTTATAACTTGCCGTAACTCTGTGATTAAGAAATGCAGAAAATCATCACTCACCAGAAAACAATATTCATGTGTTGAAAATACGTGAACCCCGTATAACCTAGCTGTTGGTGGGGTCGTTAAGCAGCATTAAAGACGTGAACCCCGTATAACCTAGCTGTTGGTGGGGTCGTTAAGTAGCATTAAAGACGTGAACCCCGTATAACCTAGCTGTTGGTGGGGTCGTTAAGCAGCATTAAAGACGTGAACCCCGTATAACCTAGCTGTTGGTGGGGTCGTTAAGCAGCATTAAAGACGTGAACCCCGTATAACCTAGCTGTTGGTGGGGTCGTTAAGCAGCATTGAAGACGTGAACCCCGTATAACCTAGCTGTTGGTGGGGTCGTTAAGCAGCATTAAAGAAGTGAACCCCGTATAACCTAGCTGTTGGTGGGGTCGTTAAGCAGCATTAAAAAAAAGATTATAGTGTAATATAGGCAGAGCATCCGTGGATGGTTACCCGATGAAGGTCCTTAGATCACTTGAAGTTTTCTCATAATTTTGATACGTCTTTCTCCAAAATATTATTCATATACTTCATTCTATTCACTTATGGGATCAGTGATTCTATTGGCTATATTAAAAAAATGGTACACAATGATTGGTTGCTGGACTCGACGTGTGGACACGTATTGCTCCAGCACGGGACGTGTCGACACGTGTTGCCAGCACGGGATGTGTCGACGGAGAGAGATCGGTGTCTGGCACATAGTTGACGAGGATCACCGGTCTACGTGCAGTTCAGGTCAGAAGAGGAGAGCGATAAGTCTCCCCGTTCGACACGAATGGAACACGTAGAACACGTAAAAATAGATTCTCGTCAAGATATAAGCCAGAAACAAACCCTCAGTAGATGTGTGCTGGATTTCGTTGAGGGTGACGACAATAGTCGGTAAAAGTAGACTGCTGTAAGACGACTCGTGGTGTTGTTATGTGTACGTACACATATTCACAATTCTGAAAATAAAAGTGAACTCAAATGTGACTTGAATAATTATAAAGAAGGTGTACCCACTAGCGTTTTCCAAGTGTAGTATTTACGGGTTCAGAATCTGAGTCCATGGTACCACTTGCAACTATCGTTTTCATATCGAACTATATAGAACAACAATGCTCAAGAATTTATTTATTTATTTATTTATTTATTCATTGTTTTTGGTACATCATTTTAATGTGCATAGCTTAAACAATTGAGGTAATAAACCAGGTCATATAGTGATAGAGAATTAGTCCATACATAGTAAAATTGATAAAAATGAGTCAAAACATAATATTTTGGGAAAACATAACAAAATAGAGAGAGTTTTAACATTTAAACATTGCAGTGATATAGAAAATCGTAATGCATTCAATCTAGGAATTCTTCAATACTATAAAACGAGTTGGTCATAAGATGTTTTTTTAAAGCCCATTTAAAATTCTTCGTGTTTTTGTTCTTCATTTCGATTGGAAGTTTATTAAAAAATCGCCTGCCAGCTTGCATCACTCCATTGGATGTTGACTTGAGTCGGCAAATGCTCAGCTGCGCATGCTATACACAGCTCATTATAATTATTATGTTAGAGGTGGCATTTGTTTTTCACGAAAATGATTATTTTTGTAAGTT
Organism: Brachyptera putata; assembly: GCA_907164805.1. NCBI lineage: Eukaryota > Metazoa > Arthropoda > Insecta > Plecoptera > Taeniopterygidae > Brachyptera > Brachyptera putata. Next base: position 3,376,755 of record OU015473.1, read on the forward strand.
CAACGATGTCACCGGTACCGTAGCCACTCTTATCCACATCTAGTTCACAAGAGAATCCGCTAAATCGCGGCAGGCAAATGGGACCTTTGGCTCTAATTTGACGGTAAGAAACCACAATTGCCTATCATGTTATTAGTATGGGAGTCGGTGCACCTTCTTTATAATAATTATTATTATAAAGACAATTATTGTGTTGAAGTGTGTCATTATTATTATATTCATTGATATGTCATTATTATGGTAAATTGGACTTGTAGGCCTAAAACATACCACAATCATAAAAGTATCAAATCCAAGATTACAATTGAAAAATTACCAAAAATTACCCATATATCGATAAAAACAATATCCAAAAGTAGTAATTGATAAACACTCACCCAATTATTAGAACTAATTCACCAATGATCATTTCATGGAATCAAAACAAATAAAACACTGGTCATTAAACCAAAAAAAACTCATAATTTGAGCCCGATTATTAAACACCTTCATTCTTCTAGCCCTTTCTCTTCAATGGGACAAACAGTTCTAGTACCTCACGATTTATATAACCCTTGCTATCAAACGTACAAACGAGACAGCACCAATCGACTATCTAATGCACTTGAGAGAGATAGCTTGTTTGACAGGTTACCATAGCAACTAGAACAGTTAGGGTAAACAGACTGATACTGAAGCTATGATTGGAGGACACAATTCAGGGGACATTGTTGTTCACTAACCACAACAATGTGTGAGGCCACATGTAAGAAGCCCTGCTGAGCTGATAGAGGAAATCAGGTCGCTACCAACTGATAAAAGTTTAAACTTGGGTAATTATATAAGTACATGTTTACACGACACATTCCAATGTTAGAGTTCCAGTGCCAATGTTACTGCTATTCACGCACAAGTCTTGCAATGCTGGTGTTGGAATGCTGGGATTCCAATGCCAATGCTACCGACATTCAGACAAGTCTTGCAATTTGGTGTTGGAATGCTGGGGTTTCAGTGCCAATGCTACTGCTATTCACACACAATTCTTGCAATACTAGCGTTGGAATGCTAGGGTTCCAGTGCCAATGTTACTGCTATTCATGCACAAGTCTTGCAATGTTAGCGTTGGAATGCTGGGATTCCAATGCCAATGCTATCGGCATTCAGACAAGTCTTGCAATGCTGGTGTTGGAATGCTGGGGTTCCAGTGCCAATGCTACTGACATTCAGACAAGTCTTGCAATTTGGTGTTGGAATGCTGGATTCCAATGCCAACGCCAATGCTACTGCTATTCACGCACAAGTCTTGCAATGTTAGCGTTGGAATGCTGGGATTCCAATGCCAATGCTATCGGCATTCAGACAAGTCTTGCAATGCTGGTGTTGGAATGCTGGGGTTCCAGTGCCAATGCTACTGCTATACACCCACAAGTCTTGCAATACTGGTGTTGGAATGCTGGGATTCCAACGCCAACGCCAATGTTACTGCTATACACCCACAAGTCTTGCAATGCTAGCGTTGGAATGCTAGGGTTCCAGTGCCAATGCTACTGCTATACACCCACAAGTCTTGCAATACTGGTGTTGGAATGCTGGGATTCCAATGCTACCGGCATTCAGACAAGTCTCGCAATATTGGCGTTGGAATGCTGGATTCCAACGCCAACGCCAATGTTACTGCTATACACCCACAATTCTTGCAATGCTAGCGTTGGAATGCTAGGATTCCAGTGCCAATGCTACTGGCATTCAGACAAGTCTTGCAATTTGGTGTTGGAATGCTGGGATTTTTGCTGGGATGAATGCTATTTTAACTCTCTGATTATACAGCTGACATAACTATTTCCAATTTCTAATTGTGATCTACTTCATAGTTTGTCATGATCTAGTGATACCAACAGACTGCATCATTATATGAAGAAGGTGTACCCACTCGCTTCTTCCAAGTGGAGTATTTCCGGGGTCAGAATCTGAGTCCATGGTCCCATTTGTCTGTAGCGCAACTATGACTTTTATATCGAACTATACGAAACAACAATGCTCAACAATGCTATACACGGCTCAGTAGAATTATCACGTTATAGGTAGCATTTGTTTTTCACGAAAATGATAGATTTTATAAGTTCGATAATGTCACCGGTACCGTAGCCACTCAATCTCATCTAGTTCACAAGAGAGTCCGCTAGGGTAAATGGGGGATTTGGGCTCTGATCTGACGGCAAGCAAACAATAATGCCCGCCATGTTATTAGTATGGGAGTCGGCACACCTTCTTTATATTATAATGAAGTAAGTTGGTATCACTACATCGTGATTGAACGATGTCACCGGTACCGCAACCTGACTGAGTTCAAACTGAGTTCAGACTGCCTCAGCTGACTGAGCTAACGAGGGTGGTTATATATATACAAATGAAATAATCTGTAAAATGGATAAGTGAAGAAAAAAGGGTGAAAACGTGAATTATATTTTCATTTCAGATTACTAATTTGAGCTACAGAATGCACATGGTGACCTATTTCATGAACATTTTCCGAACAAGTAAGGCCTATCAAATTTGAATAATTTACTTATCTCAAAACATGTCAAATTCTCCCCTCCCCCACATTTCAATTCAACGCCCTATCAACCAAAAAAAACACTTACTTTTACTTTTTATCCTCAAAACGTATTCTAATTACATGCAAAAAAAAGCGAATTGATAAAAAATAAACAAGCAATTCGATTAAATCCGATAATACGGATCGAAATCCATGATCGTCTTCATTTACTAATACCAAAAACCACCAATCGTAACAAACATTACGGTATAATTACTCAAAACCGAATTGTAGGTTTCCTTTACTATAATCATAGGTGATAAGGAAATGTCTATTCTATCAACCTTGCTCCTTGTCACGCTATTATTGTTAGAGGAACCAACCAATCAAGTTCGTTCACGTTTAATATTCTACACGAGAATGGTTCCCATTGGTGGAGAAGAAAGGGAGACGTATGACTGTCTCAAGGGCAAGTAAGTGTGTTCTGATAGGTTGAGATATTTAACGTGTAGGCCTACTTTAATCATAGTGGTTGGAAATAATGTATATACTCATATTATGTTTACAAAATCTATTCTTTGAATATTGTTTTTGAAATAGGAATACGAAGGTTAAGAATGCCCCATGACATTGAGTATTGACATATATATATATATATATATATATTATATATCAAATTGTATTTCTAGCTTTGGTCAAACTTTATTGGTTGAAGGGGTGCACGGGGCTTATGAATATGAAGATATTCATCTTTACTATTTTTTATAAATTCACGAACCAGTGTAATATAGAATGAGAAGTATATCTAAATCAAACAGTTTTAAGATAAAACTTTAACATATATGAAACCCTGACACATAAAATATAGTTCATTCGGTTAATATCGAATCTAGGGAGCCGTGAATCTCTCCAATATAATTCAACTATCATTTGTATTCGATGAATACAAAACATTTATTAAATTGTTTTCTTCAAAATGACTGGTCCGAATTGCATACAAATATGTAATAATGCATATAATTTATGTATTTACATTTGAGGGAAATTTGAATTATATTGGAGAGATTTTATTTTTCAATTTTTTCAGCCCAGCCTAATCTTATGGGGTTTTTAGAAACTTTGAGATGATGTTTCTCAAAATGGTCCAACCGATTTCACCCCAAAACTATACAGTTCCAAGTTGGATAAGTCAGCGTTTACAAAAACAGTTTCATATCGATCGTTCAAACCCTGTGACCTATGCAAACAACAAACAAAATCACACAGACAAAGCCCAAAAGAGTTGGATGGATATCTTCGCTATCGCTCATCCAATCATTGATGATCCCCTCTGTGATTGACAGCTTGTCCGAACGATCCTACATTGTCATTATTGTCTTTAATTGGGTGACAAATGACTTTCCGTCAAATTGACATTGAAGCAAAATAATTACTGAATTTATCATTTGTGAAATAATAATGACAATCCATTTTCCGTTTTTCGATTAGGACTACTTTAAAAATTCTCTAATTACCCTATAGGCCTACCAAAGGTCGTTCAAAAATATTTATCGCATACAATTTTGGATTCCTGAAAATGTTATCTGTTAATTGTAGTGTTGTGACGTATAATTTATAAATAACGACATAACGATGTTCTTGTTATACGTGCTATATTAATTGTTATATTATATTGAAGTCGATATATTTTCATGACCATAGTATATTTGACTAGTCAATTGTCAAGTTGATTGGAACAAAGACGAGAAAGAATAAGAAAAGCTGTCGGTTTCGTATTCCAGGTATGTGTATTCATGTTTTATTATTTGAATTAATTATTCGTTTATAACTATTTGATAAATTATACACATTATAAATTATATTGTGTGAATTATTTGATTTAAACATGGTTATTGAATCTTGAGTTATTCAGTATTGAGTGTTTGATACTGGGCTTGAATATTGAAGAAAAAAAAAATCGTGCAAATTTGTCGAAATGAAGGTTGAGTGTTTTTTCCGGGATTGGAAATGTGTTGAAAATTACATTTTGATATTTCTAGAGATAAATCATTCAAAAAATCTTTTTATTTCATTCAAAACACATATATATATATATATATATATATATATATATATATATATATATATATATATATATATATATATATATATATATATATATATATATATATATATATATATATATATATATAATTCATAAATAACAGCTTTGGACCATTAGTCCAATGGCAGTTGGTTATAACTACTAGTTCGTATTTCAATAACAATGTCGATTTTGAGTTTAGATACAGTTTATATCCTACAAACAATACAAAATGTAGGTATGAGGCTTATATCGTTAAAAGAAGTGAAGCCAGTTATGTAGGCTTAGTTAAAATAGAGAAGTCGAGTAATCACCCTGGTAAAAATCTGAGTAGAACCAAGTCACAATTAAACTTGGATTCAACCAGCTGGTTCTATATACCTTGATATGAAGAACAAAGTTGAATGTATATGAATAAATATATAAACCGCTATATAACTTGGGCCTGAAGTCAAACATAAAATTTTATAAAAAAATCATCAAAATCATTAAAAGATATAGATTACTGTTGATGTCAATCTTTGAATAATCTCATGGATTAAATTTAATTCAACTGACTTCACAAAGAATGAAAATAGTAAAAGAAACTGTTCCATCATTATGAACAATTCATATATCAATCTTAGGGACTTGGGTATAAAATAATAGTAATATTATCTTTCAAACAATACATCCACTATACATCATTATCAATTCATCTATTTCAGATCAAAATAAACAATAAACATCAAACCTCTCATCGCAATGGATTTCAAATTAATCTGCCTCTTAATTGCTCTTCAAATCGTGTCAATCACTTCCATTACATCCAAATTCGGTACCAAAGATCCAACAACTCAAATCGAGCTACTCAACTCCAATCATGGTAAACCAAAAGTGTTCAACAAGGTCGTGGTTCAAACCATAGTCTTCCCGAAGCCGGAAGTGATCCCGACACCTTTGTTCGCCCTGGATGTAATCGACTACATCTTTGTCAATGAGACCCTGAATACTAAAGCGTCTATCAAGATATTGAAAGGTGGCGTTGGTCATAAAAATGTCACAATTGAGGTTAAGTCCGCATTGAATTTCGGACTTAATTTCACTGTTAATATTTGGGGTCATGAAACCCAGTGTGATTGTTCTACTGGTGAGCCAATACCGCTTGTATAAATATATACGAAGTTTGTTTAACATTGAAAATGTCAGCCGATAAGGAATCTTTGTTATTGTTGTTTTTGTTGTTGTTTCTAGCACCAATAAACTAATCTGAATAAACCTTGTAATTATTACTAACCTGATCTACCTGACCTGAAATGACAAAAAGAGCGCAAAGTCAATCTAATCTAAAACCAAACTGAAAGTAATCTAAATCTATCCTCTAACGCCACGTTCCCTATTACGATCTGGAAAATGGTTATTTTTGCTTTCAAATAATGTAGGCCCAACATATTTTAGTGCACACGCAAGATTGATTGAAAAATATATTCATTTATTTGCACACAAATACAGAATGAAATGCTTCATTCGAATCCCGAAATGAGAATATTTTTCAGCCTCTCTAATTCAACAACAGTTGTCAGGGGCGGCAACAATTGTCCCCCAGGACAACAGGTCCAACAGGACAGCGTCCATCACGGCCCCTGGAACTCTTTGCAGAATGTCTCTCCAGAGTCGCCAGAGCCGTTTCCTGAGTCGTGACGTAGACATTTCCAATCGATTCTGTTCATGTTTCGATACAGAATCGGTAATGCCTACGTAATGACTCGTGGACATCGTGAGGACCAAAAAATAATTTCAATTTTTGAAAATGAGACGGTGATTTCTAGTTTCTTTGAAATTAGGGAAATAAATATCGACACATTCATAAAAATATAGTTTCAGGGACAAGAGTTTCATAGTTTTCAGTAGGCCTATAGGATACATCTAATATTTCTGACGTATGTGTATACGGTGATTATCAGTAAATACCTCTCATCAAAAAGACATTTAAGAGCATCACAATAAAAATAGAGTTAATTCAAAAGTAGTCGAAAACTGTAGCCTATAAGTTATATACTGTTGGTGTTTAACTGTAAAATTTAATTAAAACTATCAGTGAAAGTAAAATTATGTAAATATTATCTTCAAAATATGTATATTTTTTCGCGTTCATTAAAGCGATATTTCTGAAGTGTATTTTATCGTATTTAGTCGACACGATATCAAAAAAAAAACATGAAAAAACCAAAAAAAAAAATGCTGAAATATTATTTTTTGTATAGCTGCTGTGGTATTTCCAAGACAATAAATAGATAGATAGAGATATAGATGACTTTATCTATATACAGTAATGGAATATAAATCTGAAAGGGCGAGGTTCGGTTTGTTTATAGCTCTTCTATCTAACCGTCTATAGTAGGGCCTACTAGAATTAATATTTTACAATCAAGTACAAAAAACAGGTTAAAAAGGTACAAAACAGTAACTATAAAGCGTATATGTATGAGCATTATTAATATAATAATTAAAATATGAATTATGTTAGGTAGGATAAAAAGTGACACTCCAACTTGTGTATCGTATGATTATAATTATAAATAATAATGAGAAAATGATGAGGTTAAAAAACATCCATTGAGATATTGAACTTTTGTACTTCGGTTTGACAAGATTTTTTTCTTGATCGAATAGGAGACATTTTTAATATTGAGCTTTGAACAGACCCAGTGATTTGGTGGATTTCAGTTTGGTGGGTAAATTATTTGAAATCCTGGGTCCAGTTATTGAGAAAATCATGGTGAATCATGGTGGTTGTATACGAAATTATTTTGTTGGCGATTGTTGTAAGTTGTAACAATGATTTTTCGAACGAGATTTCAGATTGGAATCACAACTATGAACTTTTAGCGAATGTTGGATTTCAATTGAGAAATTGCACAGCATCATTTGGCACTAATACGACAAAATTGAATTGGGAATTTGCATATCATATTTGACGCTTATGACATGTGTTGGTGCTTAAGACAAAATGTACAGAATCCTTGTCGCTTTACAACACTTTTTGCATTTCGACAAAGATGACTTCTAAATTGTATCACGAAACAAAATGTCACTTAGACATTTTGCCTTTCCACGAGCGATTTGTACTGAGGCAAATAAATATTTGACCTTATATGATCTTTGTCTTCTCTGTTCGATTCTCCTTTTACCTTTTTTTTTCTTCCATATCCAAATTCCAGAGAATACATTCAGTGGAATAAATGTTAGAAGTAAAGTAGTGTACATAAGTTTAATTTGGGGTTATTCACCAATTGCCGATTTCCCTTGTTTTATTGTTATCTATCCAAGCTGATAGAAGTGTATTATGCTAAAGTATGCCAGCAGTGATAGGAGTTTCGACGTCCTTCAGACCGGCAGAGTGATTAAAATGTTGTAGAAATGGCCTAAAACGATTGTCGTAATTCTTAGCACCAGAATAGGTGGTCCCGATCGACCGTATCTGGTACAAACGTATCGATCAGTCACCATAGTGGATTTTTCGCATTTTATATTATCAATATTATAATATAGTACGTTTTTGTAGTAAAATTGATTTAATTTTTTAAAATCTTTTTGATGCTATATTGATAATATTTCTAGGTTCCGAAATAATGTTCTCAATTTTAAATATAAATATACTTGGAATATTGAATGGAATTTAAAAAATAAAATAATAAAAAACCCTTTTTTTAAATAGATTCACTTTATATTCAGGAAATAGTGTCTTGGGAAGAATATTTTATACTATCAAGTGCAATTTTTTTTTTTAAGGAAAATACACACCGTATCAATGTAGTTAATTAAATAATAAGAGCCGGTTGTACCAAGTGATGTTTAGCAAATTAACTAGCAAATTAGCAAATTAATAAGTTAATCAGGAATTTAATTATTGCCCAATTTATTAATAATCATAGATGATCAATTATAAATCTAATTTAGGTACAATATAGCAACAATTTCATAGCTTTATGAAATATAAAAATACAAATTAAATTGTAGGCTCATAATATTCATGAATAAAAATTGGCAGAATTTAATGAGCACTAGTGAAAATTATTTTTATTATCTCTCTCTCTTTGCAAGCTCCAGTAATTTTACATTTAAAAAATTTACTGACGGAAATGTCGGTAAATGAAGTTCATAAACTTTTCTAACCTACAAAACCGTGACGCATCTGACATTGCGATCATTGTTATTTTCTCTATTTACGTAGGCCTAGATTTGTTTGTAGGCCTATATGAGTGATTAGTGATTGACATTTCCGTTTTGTTTAAAAATAAGGCCTAATTATCATCAAGGCATATGGTTATTTTGTGAGTGAGGAGAATCCCAAAGGAGATAAGTTGAAGACTTGCCTGGGTCCAAACCATGGACTCAGCAATAACATTTGACATTGGATCAAAGACTTGCAAGAATGGAGTTATGCAAATTGATGAATCATGTTTGGAAATTACTTCACATGCATCACATAACCTGACGATATGGGCTCAATTGACCGAGTGTGATAAGGTAGGTAGGCCAAAGCCTAGGATTTTTTCTCTAGGGCCTAGGCCTAGGCCTAGGACCTAGGCCTATTCTATTTTCAATAAGTATTTGATCTCGTCTAGTGGTTAGGGCCAATTCATTAAGTACTTAATGGCCAATTCAATGGCCTAGGCTAGCGGCTTTTCTAGTTGCGTAGTTTGCTAGGTCTTCTCAATGGCATCAGCCAGGCCGAGCTGTATTTTTGTATTGGGCTCCATAAACTCATCGGCTAGGGTAACTTTGACCTCTAGCCATGCTCATCATTGCTCCAGCATATATTGTGTCTAAATTGTAACCGTTTGGTAGACCCAGGCCTAGGACTGGTTGCAATGCCGTAGACTGGTCTTAGGTCTACTGGTAGGCCTACCGGTACATCATTATGATGGCCAGGTGTATGCCCTCCCATTCATCTTGGCTTCGTCATTGATGTCAATATCAATGACCTTAGAGTCATTGATAACACCGCTTACATTTTTATGTGCTGCAATCAGACAGGTAGCTTAATTCACGCCCAGGCCTAGGGCTACTATAGAACCAGAGTTTGTAAAAATCCGAACCGATTTAGAAAAAAAAAATCCGAGCCGATGCTCGAACCGATTTAGTTTGAATCGATTCTGTAGAGAGTGATTTCCGACTGTGATAATGTAGGCCTATTCAAGGCTTACGTTTCTATTTAGACTGTGCGTAGTGATAGGCCCTACAGAAATAAATGAGATCTGTAGGCCCTATCGTAAATGAACGCTTCAAAAGTCAATCCTTTCAATGATTTCACCGACTAAGGCGGTTTAGATATTTAGGCCAATAACCATTAGGCCTACCTGTTAAGAAACAATTGTAGGACTCCTGACACAAACATTAGGCCTATATATAAACATTAAACAATAATAATTTTATGATATTGTTTTTGTATTTCAGTGTGATTTCAAACAATATGCAATTGTACCGGCGCATGATGGGATTAAAGTAAACATAGCCACAAAGTTTCCCTGGAACTTTCATTTGCTTCGTGAAAATGACAGCTCAGTTTACTGCAAGTATGTATACAGCTGAATACGTAATAATGTGTACTCGACAAAAGGGACTGAATCTAACAAAGTTAATTGTTTACCACCTGGGCCTATTTGTAATGATGTGTTGTTGACAGAGATTGGTGGACCAGTAGCTAGAACGCCAAACCATCATTTAAGAGACTGGGGTTCGATTCCCGCCATGGTCAGTCATCCTGCTGGAGGTTTTTTGTGGTTTCTTTAGCCATCATTGAGGTGTGAGGTGAAGACTGGGGTGATTTCTTGATAACAGCTCGCATACACCTTTTTCCCAATATCCAAATAACTTATAAAATAACCTTTCGTTTTGGCCGTCTTCCCACATCTCATTCGCCTACGGGACGGGCTATGTTCAATAGATTTTCTAAGTCTTTAATACAGCTTGAAAAAACCCAATGCAAATAGGCTACTTGGCTCGATATAAATAAATTAGAGTTGCCAATCGGTATAGAATATTTCGATCAATTTTCAATATCATCATTTCGATCCAATATCGAATCAATTCATTCGATTTTAGATTACTTTGATATCGAAAGTGAATTTGATATTGAATAAATAAACAGCAGGCTGTCAGTCATGAGGGCGTGAAAGAACAAGCAGCAAGCCAAACAAACCAGCCTGTCAACAATAATGTTTAAAAATATATGATATAATGTCTGACTCTGTCCATGTCTCAACACGATACATGTAGCGGTATATATATATCAACAATATAGGCCTATGTCAACAACGCTAAGGCAGTAGGCCTACGCCTCACAAAGAAATTACTGACGACTAAACATATGATTCAGATCTGGAAATATTTCGATAATTTCGATCGATATTTGATATCATTTCGATTCAATATCGAATGGAATTGCTAATATTTCGATATTTTCGATTGATTTTTGATATAGCACATTTCGGTATCGTTTACGTTTTCTTGATCGATTGGCAACCCTAAAATAAATGTAGTAAATAAATGGTGCGAAGAAAATGACTGAAGGTCCTAATTTGTTATTTTTTCCAGCAAAGTGTACAAGTTTGTCGAGTATGGGCGGTACAGTTGGAATGTGACTGAAGACTCTTGTTCGGAAATCGATCCAATTCAAGAGCCGACGATACAATACCTGCGTAAGTTTCTGTCAAAATAAATTCAAAGTTTCAGTAACTCGAATAGCGCAAAGAACGTAGGCCTATAGGCCTACGTTGACGCTCCATAAAACCAAAACATTCATATACGGTATTTGAACAAATTATATTGTATAACATTGTGATTCATAGTTGATATATTTATATTATTCCACTCTATTTTTTGTTAGAAAATATGTTTCAGTCTAATTCACCAGTTTTTACTATTCTAAATTTATAATTAAAAGACATTTTTTCACATACATGCAAATCCTTGGCATGTGACAGTAGATTTCACCTAAATAGCAGAATACCAAAATAGTCCTTGAAGATAATTATCATTTTTGCTTAAAGGCTTATAGGCCTAGTTACTCAATGGAATAGGCCTAGATCCGATATCCGACGTTTTATCCCATCATGCTTGTTTAGCCTACAAATGCTTAGTAACCCCACCAATAGCTAGGTTTTTTGGGGGATTACAAATAAATATATAGTAACACTGTACACAAACTGATGATTATGAGTATTCTTCGTGTAATGACCCCACTACAGCTAGGTTGTTTTGGGATACAAGTGACTAATGAGCAGGCTATGAAGTGAAACTATTTAAGTTTGCTTACTTCCAGATTCGAGTCAGCCATGGCTTTGTGGACCAGAGTGTTTAATTTTGTAAAGTGTATACTATGTATTTTCTTTTTCTCAATAAAAAAAAAAAAGAAAAGTCACCTGAGCTACGTAGGTGTCTTGGCAGTACACAACCTGTAGAGGCCTGCTATACTTTTTTCTAATATTTTTTCTCTCGTTATTTCAGCAATATTAGCCGTGTTCCTCGTTCTACTCGGACTGTGTTTATTATACAATTTTGGGAGGTGTTTTTACAACTCGGAATGGCTAACAAGAGTGTGGCCAAGAAATATCCCGTTCTCGGAATTACAAAGTGTGAGTAGATTATTTAATTTGAATAAAACCAGGAAAATACAGCATGCATTTGTAAGATGAATGAGATATTCAGGCCTGTATGGAATGTACTCGAGTGGCTACGCACATCTTGATTTTGAATCAGTCAAGTCACGGTCTTCGTTGTACAACCCAACTTGTTAGATTCATGAGCGTTAGCGAAGATTTCCCTGCAACTCTTACGGAGCTTTGTCTGTCTGTTTTTTTTTCATTGTTTGTGGGCACTGCACAGGTCGCAGGGTTTGACCGATCGACATGAATTATTTTTTGTATACGCAAACTTATCCAGCTTAGAACCCTATAGTTTTTGGGTCAAATGTTGGACAATTTTTCTGAAACATCATCTCAAAGTTTCTAAAAACCCCATAAGATTAGGCTGGGTGGAAAAAATTGAAAAATAAAATCTCTCCAATATAATCCAAATTTTCCTCAAATGTAAACACGAGAGTGGTACATATAATTTAAAATTTGTATCGAATTCGGACCAGCCGTTTCGAAGAAAATGATGTAATACATGTTTTTCATTCATCGAATAGATAGAAATAATAGCAGAAAAATGTTGCATCGTTGATTAACGGCTCCCTAGATTCGTTGGTGTCAACTGAATTTCATTTTATATGATATCAAGGTATGAAGAGTTTTGGAATTCACTTTCTAGACATCTCGCTCATCGTACAACGCATATTCTGCGTTTGCCCAGTTATAACTGAACCCAAAACGTTATTATTGTCTGTTCTGTTTAGGATCTGGGAAGTCCTAGTCCTGCCAACGACCATGAACCGGCGATGGTCCGAGCGGAAATGTCACCGATACGGCGGTCCCGTTGCCGAGTGTACTCGTTGGACACGTTCCGAGGGTTCGTAAACACCTTTCACTAACACCGCGCATAGTGCAACCACGGATAGTGTTTGTAGTGTAGCGTATTGTCCCGAATATAGCCTACCTCCAAACTTTAAGATCAACAATTGAAAAAAGGGTTTCTCTCCTTTTCCACGTAAATCATCACTCTTCCGAGTTAGAATCCAGTCAGTTTCGTATTGAGCGCGCGAGGAAGCTATGCCAACTGCGTGTGAGAAACCGTTGAGATGGGCCTCACGATCGTGTGACTCGGCTAGTGCCGATGCCGCAATAGAGCCGATAGTGCCGATGAGGTCTGACGAGACAATGCAGCTAACAGCTCAACGTGCCTTTGTTTATTTATTACTGCGCGTTAAGTAAAATTGATGGATAGTGGGAAAATGATACTTCTTCATGATAAGAGGCCTACATTTGTAAAACTTGTTTTTAGTGTAATATTTTGTAGTTTCAAGTTGATTCCGTTTAGAGTAGGCATGTGTAGTGCGCCCTATTATATTGAGTGAAAAACGTGTTTTTGACCGATTTTAGGCCGAGATCCGCATATAAGCCGAGGGTGACTTTTGGACTCGCAATTTCGAGAAAAACCCTCGGCTTATATGTGGGACAATACGGTATAGGCCTAATCGGAAAATTTGGAAATATAATATAGGCCCACACTCTCAATTCATTCCTATTTTGAACATGGAAACTGCTTTTGCCGCCCATTTCGTAAATTTAAAATTGAATTCATGCCTCTCATTGGCTGTTGCTGTTTTATTCAAGTCATTCCATTTTTCAGACAAGAAATCAAAATTGTGAAAAATTAAAGCATAAAGTGCATGGTTTGTGGTTGTGAATCACTGCTCCATAGTAGACCTATAGTCTTACTATCTTGTAATGAACGGTATAAATAGAGCAATCAATAATCTGTGTTTATTCCTCCAGGATATGTATCACGATGATGATTTTCGTGAACTACGGAGGCGGACAGTACTGGTTCTTCAAGCATTCGGCTTGGAACGGACTCACGATCGCTGACCTGGTGTTCCCGTGGTAAGTGTCGAAGCAAGCTTTAAGAGTTGGTGGAACATTCACGTGAAAATCGTGAATCTTGATCGTAATCTTTGAAAGCCTTGGTAACACCATGATGTAGTGAATACTTGAAAAATTAACTAGTTTTTCTAGGAAGCCTCAATTTTAAACTGAAATAATCTTGGTTATATAATGTACACAATTCTTATTTTGACTTGACTTTCTGATTTTGTTTAGTCTTGACTATGTATTTAAACGTATCGCTAATGTGATGTCTTTTATCATTTCTTACTTGATCATTTCTATCATTTATTTGATATTCTATTTGAGACACATTCTATAACATTGTATATTGTTCCTTGCATAAAGATTATTATTACAGTATTGTTATTATTTTTATTAGATGAGCGTTAGCGAAGATTTCCACTCAACTCTTACGAAGCTTTGTCCGTGTGTTTTTTTTTTGTTTGTTTGTGGGCACTGCACAGGTCGCAGGGTTTGACCGATCGACAGTTTTTTTTATACACGCAAACTTATCCAACTTAGAACCCTATAGTTTTTGGGTCGAATTGGGTGGACCATTTTTGAGAATCATCATCTAGGGTTTTCTAAAAACCCCATAAGATTAGGCCAGGCAGAAGAAAAAAGAAAAATAAAATCTCTCCAAAAATGATTCAAATTTTCCTCAAATGTAAACACAGAAATAATACACATTAAGAAAAATTGGCGTGTGATTCGGATCAGCCGTTTCGGAGAAAATAATTTAATAAATGTTATTTATTCATCGGAAAGATAGAAATATTAGTTGAAAAATGTTGCATTGTCGAAGTCACGGCTTTCTAGATTCATTGACATCGGATGAAGTTCATTTCAAATGATCAATGTTTGTAGAGTTTTCGATTATACTTTATAAAGACATCTCGCTCATCGTACAACGCACATCCTGCGTTTGCGTTGTTATTATTATCCCCTCATTTCTCAGGTTCCTGTGGATCATGGGAGCGAGCATAGCGTTGTCGTTGCGCGACCAACTGCGCAGCTGCGTGTCGCGCAAGAGCCTGTTCCTGCGCGTGCTCCGCCGTTCCGTCACGCTGGTCGCGCTCGGCCTGGTCCTGAACACGGTCGGGCGGCACCCGGTCGCGCTGCACGACCTGCGGCTGCCGGGCGTTCTGCAGCGGATAGGCCTGGCCTACTTCGTGGTCGCGTCCATGGAGACCGTGCTGATGAAGGCCCAGGGATCGTTCCAGGTACGATTAACTAGGAAAACGCCATATATGCGTTGTTAGACGAGCGGATAGTAATAGTATGGGTAAAAATGGGTAAAAACTGCTTCGAGTGGTACCAATTTAGCACATTTTAGGTTTTTTCTTCAAAATGGCTGACCCGATCAAGCTGGAAATTTCCAGAAATGTGTATCAAAATGTAATCCAACTTCACGCAAAATTTCATTTTTTTTGGAAAATGAAAATATTTTCTTTTTTTTCTGCTGTGTTATTCTAGTGTTTGAGCTGGTGTTCAAATTTAGCTGAACTCAAAAATTTCAAATTCAAAATAGGCCTTTACTTTTTTTTTTTTTTTTTTCAATAATGTATTTGTTTTTCCGAGTTTCAGGGTCCAGAAATCGCTACTAATATTTAATACTTCTAACGCTAATAATCTAACGCGACGCTTCTTCCCTTCCAGTACGGTCGCTGGCTGATCGTCCAAGACCTGATGGACAGCTGGCTGCAGTGGCTGATCGTGGCCTCGCTTGTCGCCGCCCACACCCTGGTCACGTTGATGCTGGGCGTGCCCGGCTGCCCGACGGGATACCTGGGGCCCGGCGGCGCGCACAACCACAGCGCCAGCCCCAACTGCACGGGCGGCGCCGCCGGCTACATCGACCGGACCGTGTTCGGAGACCGGCACATGTACCAGCGCCCGTCTTGCAAACACGTCTACGGGACCACCGTGCCGTACGACCCGGAAGGTTGGTATGACGACGCGAGTGGTTGGAACGCGCGGGGTTAAGAATATGGATTGTGTACAAGTATGAAGAATAAGCGTATAAAATGATCCTAGACTATATAGGCCTATGGTTGACACATCATATCGACACATAAGATTGACTCACATGAGGTTGACACATAAGATTGACACATAAGATTGACACATAAAATTGACACATAAGATTGACACATAAAATTGACACATAAGATTGACACATAAGATTGACACATAAGATTGACACTTGAGATTGAAACATAAAATTGACACATAAGATTGACACATAAAATTGACACTTGAGATTGAAACATAAAATTGACACATAAGATTGACACATAAAATTGACACATAAGATTGACACATAAAATTGACACATAAGATTGACACATAAAATTGACACATAAGATTGACACATAAGATTGACACATAAAATTGACACATGACTCATAAGATTCACACATTGATTGTTCACACATTGATTGTTCACATGAGATTGAATTGTTCATTATTCCTAAACTTATTACTCTATAGAAAAAATAATAAAAAAGTGTCAATTAAGTCGGTTATCAATTACGGCACTACAATACCTTACTGACTGCCGTGCCGTGTTGGCGTGGTTGTTGACTGCCGTGCCGTGTTGGTGTGGTTGTTGACTGCCGTGCCGTGTTGGCGTGGTTGTTGACTGCCGTGTCGTGTTGGCGTGGTTGTTGACTGCCGTGTCGTGTTGGCGTGGTTGTTGACTGCCGTGTCGTGTTGGCGTGGTTGTTGACTGCCGTGTCGTGTTGGCGTGGTTGTTGACTGCCGTGTCGTGTTGGCGTGGTTGTTGACTGCCGTGCCGTGTTGGCGTGGTTGTTGACTGCCGTGTCGTGTTGGCGTGGTTGTAGACTGCCGTGCCGTGTTGGCAGGTATTCTGGGCACGCTGACCGCGGTGTTGATGGTGTACCTGGGCGTGCAGTCGGGCCGGATACTGATGAGCTTCAACTACACGTCACAGCGCGTGCTACGCTGGATGGGCTGGGCGTTGATCACGGTACGTTACAGACGCAGTCATGTTTAGACGAGCTTTAGCGAGGATTCAATTTGACGTACTGAAATTTTTTTTTTTTTTTTTTTTTTTTTTTTTTCTCTTGTTGGTTCTCTACATGTCAAATGGCTACAGCTATCAACTTCAAACTTTTTTTTGTTATTTTTCCTCATCTAACTTAGATCTCTATAGTTTTGTGGCATTATCGGGTGGTAACTTCATTTTTATGAATTTTAGAAATTTCAAAAATACCTATTAGAATAACACAGCAGAAAAAAAAAATATTTTCATTTACTAAAAAAATGAAATTTTGCGTGAAGTTGAATTACATTCTGATACCGGTACACATTTCTGGGAATGAGAAGCACATTAGAAATGTCAAAAATACCCATTAGAATAACACAGCGGGATTTTTTTTTTTTTTATATACGGCCGAACGAGTATTCCGAGCTCTAACTTTGTCAAGCCAACACAATGCACAATTTCACAAATTTCCCACATTCACAATGACTGTACCTTCAGCCGGGGACTGATTTGAAGTTCGAAATATGTCAAATTTCGGATTAACCGAGTTTAGATTAACGAGGGTTTACTGTATGGTTAATCCGAATTCCAGCCAAATCGTAATTCGAACTAATATTTCCGTCCTTTCAATTGCTTTAACACTGATTTCGGATTGCATAATTTACAGATACAGCAAAACCTCTATGCATCGTTCCCGGATCCATCGTTTTCCTGCTCGTATCATTCATCTTGACCCATCCTACTCCTATTCAATCAATGTTAAATTTTCCTGTAGGGCCTATGGATTGTTTTCCTAAATGGATGGTTCTATTTTGCTGGCCCCTTGAAAAACGAGGCATAGTGGTTTCACTATATACAAATATCTCGCTCATCTCACAACGCATAATCTGCGTTTGCCTAGTAATTCCTAATTTTCCTTCTTCTCCCACGTCTCCAGGGTCTAATAGCCGGCGTGTTGTGCAACTTCTCGCAAAACGACGGCGTCATTCCCGTCAACAAGAACCTGTGGTCCTTGTCGTTTGTCCTGGCCGTTGCGTCGTTGGCGTTTGTCGTTCAGAGCACGTTGTACCTGATCGTTGACGACAAGCGCTGGTGGACGGGAGCCCCTCTCAACTACGCAGGTACGTGGCTACGAGAAGTACTGGGTTATTTGTTTGTGTTCGTGCTCGCAGATGTGCTAGATGCACGGTGGCAAGATATTTTTACTAGGCCCGTGCGAGGCTTGAAATTCCGAGTAGAGATTGTGCTCGAACTCGACTCGAGTAGGCTGAGAGATTTGCTCGAAATTTCGGGTCTCGAATGTTTTTCGAGAGTAAAATCACTAAACTCAACAAATCGCGATTTTTTAACTTTGTAGGTTAGGTTGCGATGTTGATTCCGCCTAGAGGTATGACACATTGTATACTACCAACCTAAGAAAAAATAAGCCCTACATTTTTTTTGGGCTCTGATCGCTCGTGAGCGAGTGTTTTGGCCGTAATAAATTGTGAATTTCTGATCCTACTTCTACTCCGCCAATCGCCAAGAACTTTTGATTTTTCAGGAGTTCATCTTTTCGTGTTAGAACACGCATTTTTGCGCAGTTTCGTTTTTTTTTCTATTGTGCGTATCGAGATACACTTACAAAGATGCACGTTCTTAGGTACAGGAAGAATAGTGGGAAGGAAGCGGTCATGGCCGACTTATTGTAGGAACCATCCCGGCATTAGCCTAGACTACAGCAGGAAACCATGAAGCACCCCTGTAAAGATAGTCGGCGGCGGGGATCGAACTAGTTATTTGTCTTTTCTCCTCCATGAGCAGTAAAACCCAAAATGTGTCCTGCCACTCCTTTGTTTCGTCAGAAGAGATGTTGATGGGGTGAACGACCTAGAACGACCTTCATCGATCTTGTTGACATCTGGTATTCTATCTAGAGTCGCACAGAACACGTGCGTCACATTTGTTAAGAGTCGTGGGTTGAGGTATGTGGGGGGGGGGGGGAGGGGGGGGAGGGATCGGAATGTAACTGAGGGAAGGAGAAAGACATGCGCATAAGTTTCGGATACACGAAATTTGCCAAAGATAACCTAATGATATGATGACGCCTAAGAACAAGAGATAAACTCGCGCCAATGCGAGAGAGGGTCTAGATGGAAGTTTACTATCATTTTCAACCTAAAAATGCCGGAGAATCGGTTCTAAATCGGTTCTGTGTATCGGTTACCTGGTTGTGAAGTTATCCCTACGAGCTCCGATCTGATCTCGGCGGCCATATTAGACCTTTACGAATAGCTTCTAAGCAAGGCCTTCTATATCCATCATAAACATATTGCTAGGGTGAATTGCAAGAACGAAGTTTAAACCCCGTCTACTTTAGACGCCTTCTAAGTACAAAATAGCATTGCAGAGATCCACCCCTAGTTGTGAAGTATCAGGTCTAATATGGCAGAAACAATCCCAAAACTCAATATTTATTCAATTTATTTATCATTAAAATTCTTCATAGGCCTTCAGTTTTGGACTTACAGAAATGTCCGGAAATGAATGTCGGATGTCTAGGAAATGTTCTACTTTTATTTTTTCAAATAAGAATGATGAATCAATGAGAAGTGAAAGAATCATGAATAAATTCAATCATGGATTATGATGAAACAGAGATAGTACGGATCGGTGTCGAACCTAACGGAAACAAAATTTAATCCTCCGGTCATCGAATGATGTGTGTAACGACGCGTGTTGTTGCCAGGCATGAACGCGATCCTGCTGTACGTTGGCCACGAGGTGACGCGCGACGTGTTCCCGTGGTCGTGGCAGCCGTACTACGACACGCACTGGGAGTACACGCTGATGAACGCGTGGGCCACCGCCCTCTGGATACTGGTCGCGTGCGCGCTGCATAGGAAGAAGGTCTTTCTCGCTCTCTGAAGCGGGGGCAATCGTAACGTGTCGCAACTAGCCAGAGGCAAGCATTTGAGGTTTTAACGATGAACGCAAATGGTTTTTGAAGTGTTTTTTCTTGAATATGTTTACGTTTCAGTTCAAAAAACTTTTTATTTTCGCGAATCATTTGTCTTTTTAGTCACAAAATATTACATGAATGCAATTTTTTTTTTTTCATATTTGATTGAAGACATGTAATATTTTTTCACAGTTCCCTTTGTATTTCTCGCCTTTGTCCTCCAATGAATAATTCAAAATAACAGAACAAATGGTAATTATTCACCGTCAAATCTTATTCACGTGAAAAATAATGAAAAAGTCCGTAAACCAAATTCACCACTGAAAACAATTTTTTTGAGAAATAGTCAACACCAATTCACCCCTTTTAGGTATTTAAAAACAAAAATTGGGTTTTCATTTCACCCCAAATGCCTGCCTCTGAAAATAGCTATCTACGACGGATACGCAACTTGGACTTGTCCCATGTTCTCCCAGCTGACGATCATCTCCAGTGCTAAGAAACCTCGACGCCACCTAGGTCGCCTATAAGCTAGCTACAGGCTCTACAGGGCTCTGATGGCCTGAGTAGTCCATGTAAAATTGAAACATCGCCGCCTAGATCGCCTACAAACTAGCTGAATAATTAGCCTGAATAGTCGATCTTGAATAGTCGATGTCATCGGTTTTATAGATCCAGAAGAACGTTGAGCTCAGTCCCGTATCCATCGTAGATAGCTATTGTCCTAGATTTTGCACATATTTGCAATTCCCAGTGTTGAACAGCTGTACAAACTCCTAATACAGTATTAACTAGGGGTGAGCACACAATCGATTTAATGTCATGTCAAGGTCATGGTTTTCGTGACGTTTATGATTATTACCCCGTGACCGTTGCGGTGACTTTGAATTGAACCGCTATCGTCGATTATTGCTAGCCAATGGGAAGGAACGATGACTTTAGACGGCAAATGCTGTGTTTTTGTCGATAGCTGGACTTTTAAAAAAATAATTTGCACTACAAAATATTCATGATACCCTTGGCTCGTCTCTTTACGGGATCGAGCATGACTGCTGTTTTAAAAAATGTGACATTACTCGTACAATGTAGAAAAGGTCACGGCCCTGAATTGAAATATGCTATATAATTGTTGACCAATGAATAGCGTGGGCTCAGATTGACTTTAATATTCTGAATAATTATGTATTTCGATAGATAAACATGAATTCGTTGTAGTTACAGGAATTAACTGCGATGGAAATTCAGTTCTGGAATTGACGCCAAATAGTAAATCGGTTTTCTATCGCAGGTCTCTGTGTGACTCGAGCTTTTGTTCAGTGATCACGAAAATATAATATGGTTCAAAAAAAGTCAAGATCTCTTGACATCATTCATCATGTTTCAACAACAATGAATTATAGAAAGACCAGACATGTTGCTATAGTAGCTAGCTCTTTTAGTATATGTTAACGTATCAAAGTGCTGGACGTATAGACACCTAGGAAATTATGCTAATTCTCATGTGAATGTCATGGTAAGGGTCAAGGCATACTTTTCGAGGTTACCGTACATAACTATTCTAGGAATTCATAAATAACGCTCATTTCTATTAGGCATAACCGTAGTTTATAATC
The DNA here is from genome assembly GCA_907164805.1 of Brachyptera putata. NCBI lineage: Eukaryota > Metazoa > Arthropoda > Insecta > Plecoptera > Taeniopterygidae > Brachyptera > Brachyptera putata. Next base: position 3,398,447 of record OU015473.1, read on the forward strand.
TAGGAATTACTTTATATAGAATTGAGCTCTCTCGGGTATTTTACCATCGTTGATTCGTTGAAACGGTAACTATCTCATCATCTCTGTATACATCACATATTTTTAGACGAGCTTTAGCGAGGATTCAATTTGACATACTGAACAAAATTGGTGTTCGTTTTTTTTTTTTTTTTTTTTTTTTTTTGTCGGTTCTCCACAGGTCAAACGGCTACAGCTATCAACTCCAAACTTTTTTTCCATATGGTTCCTCATCTAACTTAGATCTGTATAGTTTTGTGGAATTATCGGGGGGTAACTTTTTTTTTAATGAATTTTAGAAATTTCAAAAATACCCATTAGAATAACATGGCAAAAAAAAAAAAAATCTTTTTATTTTTCCAAAAAAATGAAATTTTGCGTGAAGTTGAATTACATTTTGATACACATTTCTAAAAATTTTCAGCTTGATCGGGTCAGCCATTTTGGAGAAAAGAAATGAACTGTGCCAAATTGGTACCACTCGAAGCAGTTCTTAACCATTACTACCAATACTATTACTATCCGCTCGTCTAACAACGCATATGGCGTTTTCCTAGTTATAATCTAATTACGGTACTGAGATGTTGATTTTTTACTGTTCATACAAATCTGGATTAATATTTCCAAATTGAAATTAATTCCAAGTCATAAATAAGCAAAGTCGTAGCAGTGCTTCGTAAGCTTATTGGTTCTGGTGGATGGAATTATAACCGAGTCGGTAAAGTAGTTTCTAATAGGTCTACGTTGGCGTTGTAAGGTTTAAATGAATTTCAGGATAGAATACTCAGTAGTAATTTAGGCCTAGGTGATTTTGTTTGAGATATTTGATTATTTCAAGTTACCTCGGATCCCGATGTAGTCTGCCTCGGCGATCTATAGCAAGTGTTGCTATCTATTTGATCAGTTAACTGCTAACTAGGTAAACATGTCATCATAACTTGACAGTAACAAAGGAACTTTTCTCGCCTCATTTTGAGGACACGTTCCTAATTAGGTTGTGGTGCGACGTTGCTAAATTGCTTCACAAATCCATCAAATCAAAACTCGTAGTCATTATTGATATTTACATTTTTATTAAAGACGACAGTATGAATAATTGCAAAAGTCGTTCTTATTTTGAATTTTCACTTGTGTACATTATGTATTTAAACTTTCAATCTTTGTGGACTATTTTGGATTTTATTCAACTTGGGTGTAGTAATATCTTTTGAAGAAAGTGCAACAGTGGATGAGTCCAAGTAGGCCTGTAGAGATGATTTGTATCTTTATGTACCTATAAGTTCTTGCCGGACAATAGAAGAGCGTACTACAAAGATTTCCGACACTTGCTGTATAGATTGGTGGGACAGACTATACTATACTATTATTCATATATAAATAGGTAGATAATACTAGGTAGTTAGTAAATATAAAGTAAATAATAATTGTAGGCGTAGCGGTATTTAGATTTAATATTTATACTAGGGATGTGCGAGTTTGAGAATTTAAGTTCGAGTTTTAGAGAAAATCGCGAGTTTCGAGTCGTGAGTTTGAAAATAAAAATCAATTAGAGGTCTCATTAAGTATCGAGTCTTCAATTGGTTTTGAGTCAAGTACAAATGACTATAGAGCGACCATTCTCAACACTCCGTACGTTTACAGGCCTGCAGTGGGTCCAGGGCGGTCCAGGGCAGCACCCTGGTACTTTTTTGGGGGGCAGGGCGGCGTTTCAACATGCCGTACGTTTAGTGTACACCGCCCAGTTACAAGAATAAAACAAGTGTTTCTGACCAATGCTAGGCTGAGATTCGCATATTAGTATCTGGACCCTAAAATTTAGGAAAAATCAAGTTTTTATATTCGGAACAATACAGGTAGGAGCCTGAGTGTACAACAAAACAAGAAGAAAAAAAAAATGAAAAATATCGAAACCCTCAAGCTTAGTTGAATTTGAACACGAAACTCGAACTCTCAAATTCGAGTGCTATTATTGTTAGTGTTCAATGGCGCGTCAACATTTAGATCATTTTGAGTGCTCGCACACCCCTAATTGATACCATAGGAGGGTAGCGCTAGATGTTCTTTCAGCTGGTTATTGAAATTACTAGAGACGATGGATTGATAATACTATATGCCCGTACATAACATACCGTTAACGAATCGTGAACATAAAATGTGACGTTGAATATAAAGAACGAGTTAATGAAATTATTACAGCCACTGCCATCATGGCATTATTACCGTAATTTTTTTTTCAAAATATTTTTGTACTCTCACTTGTTTGTCACTTTCTGGCTTTTTACGTGACGTTGCAGCATTTGTGACTTCTAACAGTAATGATTACGAAGTTACTCATTCACGCTGTTGTATTACGCGCGTCAAATTGCGTTAGCGAGTTTATTAATTCACTTAGAAATTGAGTCACTGCTCTATAGGCCTACAGTGATCAGTATGACAGAACTGTTTTTAGTAATAGAATAACACTAGGATAATGTGGGAATATCGGTTGAAAATGTCAAGTATATGCCTGTTTATACACTTGCGGTCACATAACCCAACTTTTTTGTTTCCAAATTCAAATTTGAATTTAGACTCCAGAATTCTGAACACGGACTTTTTTCTATTTAAATTTAAAAAAAATCATTTTCTTCATTAAAATTTGAAAGTAATTAAAATGGGGTGTAAGATCGCCCTTGTGATGCCCCTCCAAATGATTCTACTTTCATTCATAGCCTTAATTGGGAAACAATGATTTTCTATCAAGTTTTGAACTAATAAAAAAAAAAATGAATTCAGATAAATCCATGGATATTTCCCCACTAACTCTTGCATAGACTGCATTCGGAGTGCGTATGAGCGTAAGTTCGCTAGTGTTAGTGTCTATAATATCAGTAAATTTGCTTCGGCAATAATTTTAATGCTTGTTGATCGATCGCTCGATGTGACCGCAAGCGTGTATTTGTCCACAACGAAGTGTGATAAAACCACGTGCCAATCGTGGTGGCCACAGACGCACTGTGTTTAATGGCCAGTAAGCAATGTAGAAAGCTTGTAGGAAGACGTTAGTCATGGACGATAGGTATACTACTTCACAGCATATTACTGTTAGACTATGTTGTCGGATGAAAATAATAGCCCAATGTTCACCCCTACTGTTACACCCCGAAATGTTGAACTATGCATCCCCCATTGAGATTGTATAATATTTTCAGAATATATTAAGAGTTACCACAAAATTCTAAATCGACATTGTTTTCTTGATGTGATATATTTATTATCTTGATATTCATTATAAGCCACACCCATGTATTTGACAGTAATTTTTTGAAAAACCCTTTGTATGGTCGTATAAGTCGCACCTGCAGTCTCCGTTACCGTCAAAAATACATCGCGATTGAAATGTTTAGCGCTCTGTTCGGAACGCGTATGAGAGAAACCCTTGGTATTGGCTTGCACTAGTTGCGAGCAGAGATGTGAGACGGAGCCGAACATAACCGAGAGCAAATTGTTTATAAATTGTGAAGGAAGCCGAAAGTACCTCGTCGAAAGATTGGGAAGAAACCGAACTGTAATCGACACTTTCAAAAGATGAGAAAGAAAAGTCAAAACCTGAACCCAAATTATTTCATGGTTGGGAACAAAACCAAACCGTAATTTCTTGGTGCTTAGGAACATCCAAACCCAAACCAAAACTTTTAAGATGAAGAAAACAAAACTGGAACCAAAATGTCAGCACTTATGGCCACAAATTTCTTGCAGTAATGACACTGGTGCGCATGCGCGGGTGGTAGGCAATGACCTAAAAAAACTACATGACCCTGAAGTCATCTGATCCATCTGACCTAATCGCTCTAACCTTAACTTCCCACGAATATTCGTGTAGGCGTATATAGTTTTTCTTCAGCTATGAACCATACAAATCAAGGTTTTCATTAAACAAAAATTCATTTCTACAAAACTCGTTGTGTTCTCAGTCCCTGTTTAAATAAAATAACTGTTCTTACCGCTATATAATTTGCGTTTATGTGCCTCGATATATTTCACTAGTACCATCCTACCAGTAGCGGTAGCGTCCGATTGCAACATATATGCAGACACTCGCGAGGAGATTAAAGTGTGAGGTCCACTCAGTTTTGTTCTGCTCCAACAATGAACTGTATCGGTAGTATATCTATCGTCCATGTTTTAGGCTACGAAACGTCTCAAAGTGGCAGTGATTAAGACTGATCTAGGAAGAGTCGGTTTTAGTTCCAGTATGTCGGTAGTCTAGATTCTAGAAGATATGCAGGGTAATGAATAGAGATTAGAGATATGCGTGTTTGGTTTCTGCAGTATGAATTGTGACGGCCACTAATGTGATTGTCTCGGCGGTCCAATAAGTGATTATTTGTTGCCATGACGATTGTTAGAATATTGGTATGCGTTAGTGGTCTATAGTACAGAACATAGATAATTATATATATATTATCGAGATATGTTATTCCTTGACGACTGGCCACATATGCTCGTTCCGATCGGGTGGCCATATTGGACGTTATTTGTCCCACCTCACTCCCATATGACCAACGTTGAATTTTCCCGCTTCCATCGTTTATTTTGTCCCACCTCATTCCCATATAACCAACGTTGAATTTTTCCACTTCTATCGTTTATTTTGTCCCACCCTACTCCCATATAACCAACGTTGAATTTTCCCGCTTCCATCGTTTATTTTGTCCCACCTCATTCCCATATAACCAACGTTGAATTTTCCCGCTTCTATCGTTTATTTTGTCCCACCCGACTCCCATATAACCAACGTTGAATTTTCCCGCTTCCATCATTATTTTGTCCCACCCGACTCCCATATAACCAACGTTGAATTTTCCTGGATGGATAGTTTTCCTGCGTGGATGGTTTCATTTTCTTGGTCCCTTGAAAAACAATGGATGGAGGTTTCACTGTAATATTTCGATACCCCATTTCGGCCGAAAATTACCACAAAAACAAAGTCGACTTATAACGTCATCTTGAGCCTTAAATTAGTTTGTCTTAAGCCGGTTTTACCAACTGAATTGAGCAATAATTAGCCAGCTAATTTGTTATTACCTTTGGCTATGTGTGTTATTTTCGTACTGTAACTACTGATCAACTAATTCTCACTTAATTATCAGTTGGTACAACTGGTCATTAATTCTTCTCATTAGATGGCCTATAGACTGAAAACATCACACACTATTTTATATATTCTTGAGTTCTAGGATAAATTAAGTTAGTGTCACAATGTACTACACTTGTTATCACATAAAATGTTCATTTCAAAATTCAAACTTCAACATAATGTACGCCCACCTTAACGGAAGTTATCGCTAATCATCGAAATGACTACGCGGAGTATATATTCGTATTGTCTGCGGGTTTTAGTGCGTCGGTATAGCGTCTGTAAATTATCTCCACCGTGTATTTTGATGCGGCCAGATTGACCAATTTATGTGACAGCAAGTGTACATGTTTAATTAAATATATTGAATATTGATACGTAGACGTAAGAGAAGTATAGACTAACCATTTATTTTAATTACTCAAAAACAGATATTGTAGTGGTACAATAAAGTGTTGAAATTCATAATTGATGTATTTTCTAAATACCTAATATCCATTTCGTATGGTTTATTCAGTTCTACACAGTTTTGTTATGTAGGTAGCAGTTCAGGGGAACGAGAACTCGTGGCAGCCTGTGGTAGACAATTCAAATAAATCAACGAATACAATCGAATAAGAAAACAAATTATTTATTTTGTATTTTTGTATAATTGGTACAATTTATTTGATTGATATGCTTCACTCTAATAGTTGGTAACATAAATACATATAGCTTAATATATTGTGATTGCTAATACACCCTATTTTATTTTAAAATACTGTACTCTATAAATACAATTATTACACTTACACATTTCACTTTTAATTAATTTGTTTGATATAAGGTTGTATTCACACTGGGTAGGTCTAAGGCCTAATCTCTACCTCGAACAAATTTACTCGCGCGTTTAATCGATCTGGTCTAAGGTTGAACTTGCTGAAGATGACACTACTATCACTTTCTATGTCGCAACAATGATTGTAAACGAAGATTATTATTGTCTATACTTGTAGTCACAAGAAATTGTCCACAACGTAACACAAACACAAAATCACCGTTATATATCTAAGTATAGATGTTGATTTTGCGGTTAGAAACACAACTACATATTTCCATAGATATATATTACCGAGATAAGTTAAGAAGGCGTACATATTTGTGTCTCAGCACTAACTTCACATCGCTTTGCAAAGGGATGGCTGAATCTCTACCCCATGGAAAGTCGTCTCTTGTATAAGTCGTCACTCTGAATGTCTGTTCTCAAATATAATTTAATGTGTTTATTGAATCTCTACCCCGCAGAAAGTCTGTTCCATGGAGACTCTTCACCAGCTGTTATATATTCGAAAACAATTCCTGAAAGTCTGTTCTATGGAAAGTCGTCACCAATAATACTCTATTATATATTAAATAGAGTATTATTGGTGACGACTTTCCATAGAACAGACTTTCCGCGGGGTAGAGATTCAATAAATACATTAAATTATATTTGAGAACAGACATTCAGAGTGACGACTTATACAAGAGACGACTTTCCATGGGGTAGAGATTTAGGCAACCCTTTGTAAACCATATATATTACCGTATATATATATATCAGTAACAATATAGAAGGCCTTGCTTGGGAGCTATTGTTGTAAAGGTCCAATATGTCCGTCGAGATCGGAAAAAGCATAAGTCGCTAGTCGGCCGCACGAGTAACGTATCGGTATAGTAATATATATCTACGATATTTCAAAAGCATTGGACATGCAGCAAGTTTCTCTTTTTACAATTATTTAGTTGGTGTTTCAGTGAGCTTCATCTATAGCGTCTATGACTACCAATAACGTAACGGGATAAGCAACATAGCGTAAGTTATATACTTTCAACATTGGACGTCTTCTCACCATGATGGAAGCAAAAAATGTGACGCGCTGAAGTGTACATTTTTTAGATTCGCAATTTCAAATCAAAACGTACGCATTCAGCTCGTATTTCAATGTAAAGTACATAATTGAGTACTTGCATTGTTTCTGTTCTTTCTCGCAGATGTCAAGTAATTATCCAGTTATCAATTGGTAAATGTGGCAGTATGGCTCTTGACTAGGGGTCCAATGCTTTTACACACGTATTTAAAATTTAGATTGGCTAATTCAAATGAAATGTATTCCAACGTTGCTTAATACAATTGGGAAGAGCTGGATTCACAGAGTGCATTACACGTATTACTTTTATGAATCAATATATAATACTACCAGTAAATTGAGTATGACGGCATCCCTTTGATTCCCGCATGGTGCGAAAGGAAATGATCAAGTTGCTTATCCCGTTACGTTATTGGTAGTCATAGATAGCGTTAACCACGATTAGCGACTTGCTGAACGTCACTTACCAAGAGCCACTTTGATTTTTCAAATGTATTACGTAAATTTTCATGACACATTATAATCGAGGAGACTGTTTTTGGACATTTCTTGTCCGAAATGTGTCTATAAATATATTTGTGGTTGATGCTATTCATGATACAAGTACATGATGAGTCGACGGACAATAGAATACATCTAGCAGCAAGAACCTTAGAGCGGACAGACTAGACCGTAATTACACTTCGACCGTGCTCAATCGTTGAACCTTAAGGCTACACAACATTTTCTAGCACCCATTTGCTATTATTATATACATGAATTTGTCAATTTTTAAATTTTTTAACTCTTGATCAATTTTAGAATAATCATTTCGGCCTGTTAACATAAGAAATATGTAGACAGTAACATCAAAATTTGAAACATAAACTATTCAAGTGAGCTATACAAAACTAAAATTTGTAACTGCAGGTAAAATGAATATTTTTTCAATGAATTGTGGTAACAAAGGCATATTTTTAATCACATTTTTCAATATTTATGTTTAAAAAAAAATGAACGTCAATGCTCAAGCTGTATACATCAATCTCATGACTAAAGAATGTATAAACATTCGTAATATTATAGAAATCACCATCTATTTCAAGCATCAATAACAAATATACCATTTTCACCACAATTCTTTAAAATAAAACTCCCTTTAGCGACAAATTTAGTTTTGGGATGCCCTTTATAAAGAATATCACAGCATACCAATTGTTCAATTGTTTCAACAATTGTAAAATTTTTCAATGAACTATCTAATATTCTATACGGCAAACTGTAACGTATTTTACATTTCCAATAAGTTTGTCCACATTTAACGTATCACTAGTCTCGACAGACTTGTCCAACGATAAAGCACGGTCGAAATGAATATTTAAAACTCACACAATCTAAGTACAGTTGTTGAGTAAAAGTGGCATTACGTTGGAGAAGAGTCTATGGGGTATTTAACGTGAATAACAATGGTTCTGGAAGCACACAGTTGGGGATTGACACAAGAAGTTACAATAACCGTAAAGAAGTAACACCAAGAGACGCAGCTACGGGTTATTACACGAGAGAAAGTCGGTAAGCGTTTGTCCAGCGGCTGTTCGCATATTCGGCCATGCTTCTGACGCAATCTCGTTGCAGGCCATTTTTTTTTTAATGCTGCTTAGCGACCCCATCAACAGCTAGGTTATACGGGGGTACGAATGAGCTGATGATAATGATGATAGGTGAAAAGATATTTACAAAAACTCATGCCTTATGCGGGACTCGAACCCACGCCCATCGGTGACTTCAGTTTCTACCGCTAGCGATAGTTGACTCGGCCACCGGGGCGGCTGCGCAAGCTACTTCCTTCTTTCGATAGAATCGAATATGTGAAGATGATGTTTGGTCAACAAGATTTGGGATGGATTAATTTCCAAACCAAAAACTCGACTCTATTTCAAACAGAATGTATTTTACGTAGACTTAATTATCCGACCAGCCGCTAGCAAACGGCTCCCAAATCTCTCGTGTTATTATGATTCCCATGTTCCAAGACATGACCGTCAGGCCTAATGTAGAAACAAAATGGCGGATTGCCTCTGAAAGTCATTAGCATGAATGGGAGATTGGTGAACTGTACTAAAAATCAACTGTACTAAACTTCTATTTCTTGAGCAATCTATCCAGAATTAAATTGAGGGGTGTGACTCCTCCCCTCAACAAATTGTTACCACCCATTGAGTGTTCTATAGGCTCTAGTGATGGTTAGGGTTAGGTGGATAGGGTCTGCGTTCAATGAAATTTTCGAAGGGGAGGAGCCTAACCTACCACTTTGACTTCTGTACAGGTTGCTCAAGAATTAGAAGTTTAGGTCAGTTTATTTTTAGTACAGTTTGTTTTTAGTTCAGTTTGTTTTTACAAACATCAATCATGGTACCGGTACTAGGGAACAAGATGGTTGCCCACCGAGTTTGGTTGGAACGAGCCAAGCATCACTCGCTATATAAGCTGCATCTCTCTCCGTTACTTCTCTACGCAATCATCTACGGTTCGGGACGCTACGCGATCGACGGAATAATGTCGAACGTAGTGCGTGTTTACGTCGGGGGTGTTATTAATTTCCAATTGACAGATTGAGATGTGAGCCAGGGTATTTCTAGTTTCTGTATGGTCGTATATCAAATTTGAGTTAACTAGTTACACGATAGAAGTTAATGTGAATTTACCAGGGTTCCCATTTCATAATAACAAATCACGTGAACAAATATAATATTTGTAACTCAATCTCAACAGATACTACGTAACATTTTCAGTAAGATTGTCAATCAAAATTTCACTGCGTTTCCTGCTAGTGAATAATACATATTATTTTTCCTTATATATACTCCAAGTACAAAACTAAACGAATCAACATCACAACTAAGACACAGCAGAAATATTTACGAGAGTAGCCAATGGGAAAAGACTTTGTGATGAAATATATAAATATCAACCAATGGCCAGCTTTTACCTTGATCAACGAACACTCTCTATTACAAATGATTAATATATGACGTACCAAAGCACGGTACACACGGACAAGTTCCGTCGTCACAATCGCCAACTGGCACAGCTAATTCGACTAAACTGATATTGATAAATCGATAACTCGGTAAACGTCAGTTTTGCAAGGTATAACGGAAGCAACCCAGTCAGGAATGAGTAGAAACATGATCCAAGATCGAATCTAAATTGAGGTTAGGAACAGATATATATTTTTTTTATGTAGCTTGACTACCCCACCAACAGCCAAGTTATACGGGGGTACGAATGAGCGGATGATAATGAAACGATATGATGTTATGATAGGTGAAAGGACGTTTACACACCCATGCCTTATGCGGGACTCGAACCCACGCCCAACGGTCACTTCAGTTTCTACCGCTGACGACAGTTTACTTAGCCACCGGGGCGGCAGGAACAGATAAGTGATATAAAGTCAATCATTTACTGAATTCTCATTGCTCGTTTGCCACTCGTCACCCCCGATTGAGTCGACGTTTTTAGAAGCTATCTCTAACATCACCATCAAACTACAGTCAACAGCGATTGAATTGGAGTGAGGTTAAAACGATCAATTTCAGTCTAGTTGGCGTTGTCAGTTGACGATTGTGACAACTGGAGTCATCCCAGCAGCTCAACAGTATCGTTAGCTCTACGTTTAACCTAACAAACCTTCATACAATCAACATTGCGTTATTTAGTCGAAACGCTGCAATATTTCCACTCGTGTATCAAAATTCCTATTCACACATTTTTTAAGACTACTGGGAACCCTGTTTACAAGGTCACCTTAAAACTCTATCGTGTAGGAAGACTACGAAGTAAGAATCTGTACTAATACAAAGTTACAGTCTAGCTTAACACATTTCCTATCGTAACTAGTCTGTACTAGTTCGATATCACCGCACATGGCTATCGGCAAGTTATCGACAAGTTATCGACAGTATAATAATCATCTTATAATTATTATAGTTACAGTAACGCTAACGGGATTATGATCGAAATCATTCTACGTGCTACAATACTTGGATTGTTTCACTTGACATTTTGACATAATAATAATACTGTACTATTTCAACATCACTTTTGTACATATGGAAAAGTACTACGGTGAAACCTCTATGCATCGTTCCCGGATCCATCGTTTTTCCTGGTTGTATCATTTCATTTTTCTTACCTCAATCCCATATAATCAATGCTAAATTTTCCTGGATGGATGGTTTTAATTTCCTGGTCCCTTGAAAAACGATGGATAGAGGTTTCACTGTACTATATTCCCTAAAATTGGGACATAATTAATGTTCAAGTATATATACGGGGTATATATATTGTATGAAGTTACGTATTACAGAAATAAATTACGTTACAGGAAAATAGCTGCCATCTTACGGCAAGCAATAATACAGCGTAGTTTTAAACATATGTGAAAATTCAACTCTGTTTTATCGGTTTCTTCGACTTGACATTACGCAAATAGTCTTGGTATACAATTTGATAGAAAACACTACGAACTATCCGTAAGAGTTTGTCAAACAGTTTCTATCACTGTTGTTCGACAGACTCGGCTGTCAATGTCCACGCGGTCTATAAGAGATGTGATGCGGTCAAGAAAAACATACGAAATGGGCGTGCAAACCTATTGTAATGGCTAAATATTGTTATTATTTGGTAAATTACGCTCATTTGTCAACGCTGTTTGCCACACGAATTTCAATCACGCCCACATCTCAAGAATTCATACTTTTAAGGCTACTTGTAGTCTTTGACTATGTATGTAACAATTACATATGTGTAATAATTAGGGGTGTACGAGTTTGAGAATTTGAGTTCGAGTCAAGTTCAAGTTTGAGAGAAAATCGCAAGTTTCGAGTTTGAGTTCAAAAAGAGAAAAAAATAGTAGGCCTAGGCCTTATTAAATAGGTAAAAGAGTATTCAATTAGTTTTGAGTGAGGTACAAATTACTATAGAGCGACCATTTTCAACAAGTCATACGTTCACACTGCCCAATTACAAAAATGAAAAAACATGTTTTTGACCAAAGCTAGGCCAAGATCGCATATAGAAGCAACTTTAGACCCTAAAATTCGGGAAGAATCACGTTTTATATTCGGAACAATACAGGTAGGCCTATAGCAAAACTGAAGATTTTTTTTCAAATTGAACTCAAAATTTTTGAGTTCATCTAATTTGAACTCAAACTCAAACTCGAAACTCAAACTCAAAAATTCCAGTGCTCGCACACTCACAGTAATAATCGATATCACTTGATTACAATTCAAAATGATTAATATAATTCAACAGGCCTAATTCCTATAAGTGAATTAATAACACACCAATATAAAACGTCCGTTTCCAAAATCTTAATGATTGGCTGCCGCATTCTCGAGAAAACATAAGTACCTAATACATCCGTACGTCTAAAAAATACACGTTACTGTAGAATATATTGACAGAACATAATCTACATCACAGAGCTTACGTAGCCTACTTTTAAAATCTGATAAAACTCCATTTTATGAGTAGACCTACAGAAAAGTCACTAAAAAATAAATATTCCTTCCTTATGATGAACTTGTATCCAGAGAGTCAAGGTTCGTTTTCTTTTCTGCTGTGCTACGCGCAACATGAGCTCAGCGCTCGAATCCGTTAACTGTTAAGCGCTTTCACGATGCCAAACTTAGACTTCAAATTGTGGTTACAGTGAAACCTCTATGCATCGTTCCCGGATCCATCGTTTTCCTGCTTGTATCGTTCATTTTTTCTCACCCCACTCTCATATAAGCAATGTTGAATTCTCGTGAATAGATGGTTTTCCTGCTTGGATAGTTGGTTCATTTTCCTGGTCCCTTGAAAAACGATGGATCGAGGTTTCACTGTAGGCCTATACCACGGAAAATTCATGAAACTTCCATCAAACGTATCCAATCAAACTGTTTACTTTTTTGATTACAATAATAATAACTAAAATTAATCGGAAATCTCTCCAGGAAAATAAAAATACTGTACATAGCTGTAAAATACCGGTATGGTAGAGGGCGGAAATGTTTGAGATCAAGAAAATGACAAAAACACAAGTAATAATTGTAACTTGAAAAGTGTAAAAGTACATGGCAAAAGTTGACGTTACCTAAGAGACGGAAACGAGATAAGTTCTACGTACGAGTATTTCGAACCGCACGCTTAATCGCGGGGCTTCAACAATATTTGAATAGGTACCGTATTTACTCGCTTATAAGTCGCATGTATACTTAAAAATTTGAGAGTTCAAAACAGGGGTGCGACTAATACGCGGGTGCGACTAATATGCGCGCACAAAATCTCCAAAATTTAAATTCAATGCATCAATTCACCTTTATTCATGAAAAGAAGCGTCATTTTCCTCAATCCAACCATCACTTTACAGAGCAACAGGACCTCTACTCTCAAGGCTTGGAAGCACACTGAGTCACTGACAAGAATGTTGCAATAGCAGGGACATCAGTAACAGCTGATCATGGGTGGGAGGCCCCTTAGGGGGGCTAGGCAAGACTGTACATGAGCGCTAAGAGCGCATTCTGTATGGTGACAAAAAATAATTCCAAATTGAAAGCACAGTATTCTAAAGAGGCAATAAAGAAGTCAAATGTGATTCAAATAATATTTCCCCTCAAACAGCAACAGGGAAACAAACAAATGTCAAAAGCACATTCAAAGTACCATATTTACACGCATAGAAGACGCACTTTTTTCCATTTTCAAGTCATCAAAAAGTCACATGGGTCTTAGAAAAATAAGTGAGGAAAAAAGTGTCACATTTTGCGATATATTCATGCGCGCTCGCTGAAAACTGTTTTTCTCTGATGTAAAAACATCGCAAAAAACAGTTCCCGTGAAACACTGCCGGTCGTCCAGTGTTAAAGCATAGGGCGAACCCACAATCGTCGTCAGATTGTATGCACGACCGGTCGTCGATATTAAAGCATACAGCAGACCCCCAATCGTCAATTGTCGGGATATAATATTGTCGTAAATGTGTCGACAAAATATGACAACAAACATACTCATAAAATATCCTTATGCCTTTTTCCTCCATTAGAGGTCAGGAGGTCAGACTCTGGATCATGTTACACTGAATACCAAGACAAACACTTTGACACATCTGTTTATCATCAATCAACCATGCTTGCCTGGAAGTGTGCTATGGGTGATATTGGAGTCTATAAGGGGCTACTCTTTCAACACTATAGGATGGATAAAAATGAATCTAAACTTGGAAGACTTATATGTCCCTGGCTGTATTGAGGCCCCTCACAATGGTTTCTTACTCTCATATGGGTCTGGAATAGAGTGCTAAACATTTCAATCACCATGTATTTTTCACCCTGCTGGATACTGCAGGTGCGACTTATACGACCATACAAAGGGTTTTTCAAAAAATGACTGTCAAAAACAGGGGTGCGACTTATACGCGGGTGCGACTTATATGCGAGTAAATACGGTACTTCAATTGAAACAATTTATTGAATGAACACATGTACACTGGCAAACTTCAAACATCGGTACATCAAAATCAACGATAAAAACGTTTCAATCTCCATCTTCAGCCCGGTAAACGGTGGATCACGAAGATTATTGTTTGCTAATAACCCCATCCACAGCTGGGGTATTTGGGGGTATTATAAATGACGTATATCGAAGCATTTTCGAAATAGCGTTTCGAACTCGGCTCGGACTCGATAATTTTATGAAGAATCGGACTCGAGTTTGAAACCCCAGATTTGCACACCCCTAATATGTAGGCCTAGTTTTGAGGAATAAAATATAAAAAGGTCACTACGTTTCCCAGTGTTACTTCAGTACAGAGTTTTCTCACGAGTAAAGAGAGCACACGATGAGTAAAACTGAAACATCAATTGTTCGTAACTATTTTTTAAACCTATTCGAAAGTTCGCGATCGACTCTGAAATCAGGAACTGTATCTTTCGGCAGTTTATGCTGCGAAATCCTCGCCCGCGCTAACCCCCCCGACGTTGCCGGTAATACTCGCACGGTGAGGCTTGAGCAAAACAAATGTCACTTTTCGTTTTCAATCTGAACCTATCAAAAACTTATAACGCAATGTTTAGAAATATCAAAATTCTATTTTACAAAAACAAAAAATTCGACAAAGAATATTGCTACTTATGAAATGGAATGGATTTCTACAACGAAATTCATTCAGGGTCAGAATGACCAACATGATAACTATTAATTTGTTTAGTTACCATTGCTACTTTATCACCATGGTTACCAAAACAACTTGAATACACAAACATGAGAAAACGACCAACGGACTTTTTAAAACCGGGTCATATATGAATTGGGTGAAAGACCAAGAAAGAACAGCAGATTACCGAGGTATATATGATACCCTCGTTAATCCAAACTCGGTTAATCTGAAATTTGACGTATTTCGAACTTGAAATCCATCTCTGGCTGAAGTTCAGTTAGCTTTCATCTGAGAGTTGGTAAAAATAAATACCACGGGTAACCTAGGTGATAACAACTTGGAACTGCCAGTTGGAGCTACTCCTACGTTGGTAATACCGGGCCTAAGAGCCGCTTTACGAATCTTAGTTAAGTACTAATCCGTTAACTATTAATTAAAGCGGTTATGAAAATAACATGTGTAACCAAGGGTGAAAACAAGTTAATCCACTTACTCTTGCACTAACTATCAATCCGTAAAACTGGGCCTAAGATTCGTAAAACTGGCTCTTAATAATATTTAAATCGCTAAAATTAAATAAATTGTATTACTTTTCTGAATAATATAATACTTCAATTTAGTACCCATAATTTGTATCCTCCTATCTCCCAGTACCTCCAGTTTGTGGCCCCAAACTGAGTCTAATAGGGAGGAGCCAGGGCGGAAACCGCCCCCTCGCCTCCCGGACTCTAGTCGTCAAACAAACCGATCTCCCGCCTGTGGCTTGCCCTCCTGACCCCGCTCGATCGTCTCTCGCCCGTTGAAGCGATTATCTCCTCCGTACGAACAAACAACACAGGCTCCAGAGCAGCCAGAGGCAGACGAACAACAACGCCGTTATCAGCACGCCGACGTAAACAAACAGCTGCGGAAACCGTTGAGGCAGCCACAGCACCGAGTACCACATCAAACCGTTCGTTACGTCTGGAAACAAACGGAAATAACATTTTTATTGAGTAATGAAGTTCGAAAATGAATCGTCATTTTCATCATTCTGATGACAACTCATCTTGGTTAGATAATTGGTTCAATAATTTGTACTGAGCAAATGAGGAAAATAGTTAGGCCTACATCTGAGATCTAGATTACCGGTAGGTCATGAGGTCGTTAACAAAGCCAACTCGATGGAGCTTCAATGAACAGTAATTGAATGCTTTCACAAAGAGAAACTGAAAATGTCATTGCTCTGAATTTAATAAGCGTGCTTGCTCTTTCCAGAGAATATTTGATCAATTAGTAAACCCTCGTTAATCCGAAATCAGCCGGAGAAAGCAGCCACAGCACTGAGTACCACGTCAAACCGTTTGTTACGTCTGGAAACAAACGGAAATAACATTTTTATCAATCAGCGAGGCCGTTGGTAACGGATCTATTACGTAGTCTCAGCCAGTGACATAGCTTCCTCTCGCGCGCAATACGAAATCGACTATATTCTAAGCTGGGAAAAATACTTTTTGGTTAATCCGAATTTTTATAAATCAAAATCATTTATTTTAGGTATCTTCCATCTCGAATCAACGAGGGTTTACTGTACTAACAATCAATTCATTCGATTCTCGATTACTTCGATATCGCAGTGAATTCGATATCGAGTAAATAAACAGTAGGCTGTCAGTCGTTGTCAGGTTGGCAATATCGCCGACTGGAAAGAACAAGCAAACAAACCAGCCAGTAAACAATTTTGATGTCTGATATAATATCTGGCTGTACTTTGGTTTTATTTAATGAACGTGATTCAGAACCAAAAATATTTCAATAATTTCTATCGATATTCGATATTATCATTTCGATTCGATATCGAATGGAATTCCTAATATTTCGATAGATTTTCGATATAGCACATTTCGGTATCGTTAACGTTTCCTCGATCGATTGGCAACCCTAATAAAAAACGACACTCATAAAAATTATCCCTATCCAAACAAGCATACGTTCGAGACGAATTAAAGAACGTCGACTCACCGATGACGGCCGCGCCATAACCGACGTCCTTGGTCCCCATCCGATAGTTGCAAGTGGGGACCATGACCTCGTGCACGAGTATGTCGTTGAGCCTGAACTTCCATATGGGCCCCTCGTCGGGCAGCATGGCCTTGACGAGCTTCTCGTCCCCGGTGGTGACGTCGGCCGTGATGCGGATCGACTTGTGGTGGTGGCCGGAGAAGATCACCTGCGGGCGGAGCTGCTCCACGGCCTGCCGAGACGGACGGAGGAAATAGTGCGGTTATCGTGCTGTTAACGTCAATAGGTTGAATGTGCGTTGGTTGGCCGGTGTTTTATAGTGGCGTATCTCCCTATTTCATCAGTGTTGAGAATATGTACCAATATAATGTGTAAATCTATGGAAATACTGTATTATCAACAGAGTTTCGCAGATCTGTCTGTCTGTAAGTCACACTGGTGCGCGCGCACGCTGTCCTGGGTTGGTAAAGGGCTGCTGCCATCTCCCCGCTCCCCCTCCCCCCCCCCCTCTATCCCTGCCATCCCTCTTCTCTCCCACATACTTCATATAGATCTTTGGCTCACCGTACAACGCATAGGATGTGTTTGCCTAGTAGGAGTAAACTTCAACGCGGTATAAGCACCATTACCATTAGGCTATCTATAGATAACTATATAAATTATATCTTTATTGACTTCAACATGTCAACATTGACTTCAACATTCAACTTGTGTGATACTACGATTACACAAGTGTAATTACATCATTAATATTATTACGTATTATGTATGTATGTAGGCAGGCCTATGTGTATTATGTATGTTTATATTATATTATTATCACCCCTAGATATGTATGATTAATTTATTATACGTAGGCCTATATGTAATATGTAGATCTGAGGCTGCCTATTATTATTCACTATGTATTACTATGTATTATTTGTATGCCAATTAATGGAATAAATATCTATCCATCTACCGTACGTAGGCCTCACCTGTTTGACGAAGTCTGCCGGCAGAAAGAGCAGCGGCAAGTGACTCAGGATGATTCTAGTCGTGTTGAAATAAATGTCCAGTGGCTTCGGAATGCCGTGCGTCAATTTGTTCACCTGTGTACGGAAAAAAGATTCAATTGAAAAGAAATGTCGGAAAAATACTTGTATTGATTCATTTATTTTGGGCTCAACGACGCACTGTAGTGACCTCTCACTACTCTTACTGTTGCTATCATAGTGCGTATACTTTGGGCCAATACACCCGATTACTGCTCAACTCCGCTGTTCTCCGGGACCTTGACCCCGCGACCTCACTACGCACTAACCCAATTGCGCGCAAATTCCCCAGGGCGTCGCCGGTCCAAGTTCCCAGAAAGTTGTCGAACCTTTCCCATGGGCGCGCACCAGCGTACCGCAGGACACACACACGAGCGTAACTCTACATATAATATTACGTGATATTTTCGTAAATCGTGACAAGGCCTGAGCCTGAGAAAGTGTGAAGCATTCAACCAGCCAGGCCATATAGTTGTGTGAAAGGTCAATTGGCTGTTCAGAGTGACCTTGAGGAATGAATTGATTGCATTCAATCGCAACCTTTCACCGTGTAATACAGCCTTTAAGTAAGATGACCCTTCATTTGACCCTAATTTCCTTTATAGCTGGGATGTTTTTCTTCTTCTCACTATTTTTTCTCTCTACATTCATTATAGTAGGCCTAATATGTATCAAAATATTATTATCATCTGTAAAACTTTTATTATCATTACCATACTGAACTACTAAAGCATTATTATTACTATAACATATCATTACTGATTAGCATTAGTGCCTACACCTATTATCATATTACATTTTATTAATAGGTCCTAAATGTTAAATGGTTATATAGTGACCCAGTCCTGCCAAAAAATATTGAATATCTCCTTTTTTGTACTTAATATATATTACCGGTATATTATTTCATTTCCTGTGCACCAGTATATGTATTTTACAAAATAAAGAGAATTAAATTGAAGATAAGAAAGTACCTTGAAAAAGTCGAAATTATTTAGCTTGATGATATCGGATTGTCCGAAAGTATCGTGATACCTGTCGACAACATCTGGCAGTATCGGCTCGTCGTTCTCCCCGCCGATATCGTTGTCGCCCGGCAGGAATATGGCCTTGACGTTATCGTCGTATCGGAATATGTTGCTGAAGCGATTGACGTAACGGGCGAACTGTTCGTTGGTGGCCATGCTGCCCTCGTCCATCAGATCGCCGAGGAATATGACGACGTCTGGGTTCAAGTGGTTCGAGGCGAGACGGAATGTCTTGGCAAGATATCTGAGGGACGGAAAGCATGTAGGTTCAACCTGGGTAAGTGTGACATCTACCGACACCAAGGTCAAATGAACTTTTTTTTTTTTCGATTTCATCATTATAAATATTCTTCAGTTTATGATCATTTGAATTGAAATATCTATTTTTTTTTTACCTCAAGGTGCTTTTATAATCTGAGAATAAGGGAACTTGAAAAAGTATTAGAATTCCTAATAGTGCAAGTTAATCCACAATAAGCCACACTTCCCCCTTGCTTATTCAAGAGCTTGTTTAACCCACAAAACCACAAGATGGTCAATTGTAAATGTGAGCTTATAGGCCCATTTAGTAGCTTCACATTCATATACTATACACCAGAAATGCTGAAGAACTAGTTCAACTTGGAATAAAAAATATGGAAATACCTGTCACTGTCCCATCGAGCTATTCCTTCAACCGGAATGCTTAATGATAGGCTATCTTGCTCGCCGAGTATTTGCGGGTCGCTGACGATAAGTACTTTGATGCAGTTAGATGACTCGCAATTAATGTGAGGCCATCTTTGAAGAACGTAGCTGAGGTATTCATTATAGATTATAACTGCAGTTAGAAATATGAGGAGAATCTTAACTCGACTTCTGAAATGAGAAAATAAAATTGATGGTGATACAATCCTGGAAATATATGAATACGTATATGTAGGCCTATAGGCTAGCAACAATTAGGCAGACTTAGAACGAGTAGGTGAATTTGATCCTGGCTCAGAACGATGCGTTGCAATGTATATGTAAATATATATTGGGTTTAACGACACACTGTACTGATAGCATAGATCTATTGGCGTCAGATGGATGATTAATGAGATGATGTGATGATGAGATGAAGGTTCTTGGGTAATGGGAAGGAAGCGGTCATGGCCGACTTATTGTAGGAACCATCCAGGCATTAGCCCAGACTACAGAGGGAAACCATGAAAAACCCCTGTAAAGATGGTCGGCGGCGGAGATCGAACTGGGTCCGAAATTCCCCTCGCCTCCTGGATCACATGGAGCGAGAGCGTCTAACCACTGTGCTGCATGTGCCGATACTCCGTCTTCTCTCTACTAGATGGTTCCAAGGGTAATTGCCAATACGCACTCTTTACATCCAGCGACGACAGATATTTGGCGTTTCTGAGTCGATCCAAAATTGGTCAAGGTTAGAGTCCTAACCTCCAAAGATGACTGACTGTGATCAATGTCCGTGTGTATACTGTTTAGGACTGTTTTATTCAATTGTAGGATAACAATTTTATTTGACAGGTGCCGTTTTTCGATAGATTCAATGTATATATATTAGAAAACACCATTTTCAGGATCAAATTTTCAAAATTAGGGATGGTACCGAGTATGACAAATTTACTGGCCTAGGCCCTACCTAATACTTGATCTATGATATAGGCCTAGGCCTAGGTGAAGGCATTGAATTTCCTATGCCTAGGCCTAGGCCTACTTGGTCTTGACTCTTGAGCTGGTAAACATAACCCTACCTCTTAAGTTTACGACCAAAGTAGGTTGACATTCAGCCCCGTAAAACTAACTCCATAAAATATGTACACGGTAGTTTTTACGGCTTTTACTTGAACTTCCTTGCACAGATAAGATTATATATATTTAAACGACAAAGGTGAGTAATCCTAAGTCTTATCATGGTTTTGACAACCGCAGCATTGATATGCCTGTCCAGCGCTTGGTGGATACTAGGCCTAGCCACTAGGCCTATCTGTCAGTTGTCAGTTAGGCCGGATCAGCTGTTGTGAAAATGCCTTGCGAGTCTTAATTAAGGAGTATAATTTTGTGATATTCTCATAAATTAACGAATGGACGTGTGGTTGACATCAATTAGTACCTAGTCTCAGTTCAAAAACGTGTGAACCCAAAGTCCCGAAACAAAATAGTTCTTTATGTTCATAATATTTTTCATTTTGACATTTGACACAAAGAAACCCTCAAGTTGACAACTTGACAACTGGGCAAAAAAAGTCATTACGTATTTCGTTCGACGTATTTTTTCCCTTATCGGGATCAGCAGGAAAATGTGAATTATTGTCGAAATAATGTCGTCATTGAATTATAGCGAGAGTGCAAATAATACTTTTTTATCGTTTCTAAACATCTGTGTGACACGTTTTTACTCTTGCCACTGCAGATAGTTCCTAGAATCTGTTTGTTTTCGTGATGACTGAGAGAATATCATGGGATAAATTTAGCGAGTGGTTTTTAGGTTATAATGCCTTCGTTTTATAATATTGTGTATGACGGCTTACGATTGCCCAGTTAAACGTGGGCCTGAGTTTTAATTAACTTCACATTAAAGGTCAGCTGTCAGTAAACGTCAGCAAATTTAGCCACAGTCCTTAGCCTCATGGCTTAATCATTTTGTCCTAGCATTGCACCCCGAGTAGACCAGGGCCCTGGCCTGCAATAAGTCTACTGTCGCAGTGTAGGTCTTATTTGGATCTTCAATAAAGGACACATCATAATTACAGACAATTGTGTATTAAAGGGAGTGAAATGGGTTCTATAGCGCTAGAAGAATATGAGTTGATGAAGGACTCAAAATACAGAGTGTAAGTTTTCCAAAAAATGCATTACGTTTTTTCGTTTTTCTGAAGTGTTGGCTTTGATAAACAGGTAGTTCGTCCTATAGGCCTATACCTATTCTGTTCAATCATTCTCATAGCTTTCTCATTCCTTGAGATCGATTGATCTAGAAGTAGGCCTAGCTATTGATTTTGTAACCATCAATGAATCAATGAAGTACCGGTAGCCCATTGAGCTTCACCGATGAGATTGTAGGCCTAGTGTTACACTATGAACAATCTCAATGGCTCCTCTGTATTAGATGTACCTAGATGTAGACCGTCACTGACTAAGATGTAGGCCCGATTTCACGATTTGATTCGAGATTTATGTCAACAGGTATGTCTCCGCAGTAGATAAGGCACTCAAGAACTTTGACTACACAAGCGAATGGGCCGATCTGATTTCAGCACTGGGGAAACTCAACAAGGTAAATTTGAATGAAAAGTCTGATAAATATAAAACATTACTGGTACGGTACTAGGATGTGTAGGCACTAATTCACAAATACTAAACATTATATATGCAACATTCGGAAGCCCAATTCTCCACAAAATGAGAAGAAATATTATAGCCTATGCCTAGGCCTACTAGTATTGAAAAGCTGAATGGAAAACTCATTAATAGAAACAGACCCAATAGAAATAAAAAAACAAATCCAGATGCAAACAAAGTAGGCCCTACAGGTACCGTAGTAGCCTGGGTCTCTGTGCGCCTACCAACTTTTGAGGTGCTCACGCCTTAGCTTGACTTCATATTCATGTTTGTTTTCGCTCTTCAGAAAAGTTATTTTTTTCTACAATAATATTCAGGCTAACAATACATTTTTTTTCTAGGTGTTGATGAGTCACCAGAAGTTCCCAGTAATACCTCGGCGCATCAAAATATCGAAACGTCTAGCCCAATGCATGCACCCGGCCCTCCCTTCCGGCGTCCACCTGAAGGCGCTGGAAACGTACGACATCATCTTCCGCTGCATGGGTACCAACCGTCTCAGCCACGAGCTGTTCATCTACAGCGCCGGCCTGTTTCCGTTGCTCGGCCATTCGGCCATGAACGTTCGCCCGTCGCTGTTGAAAGTCTACGAGACGCATTTCGTGCCGCTGGGAGAACGCCTCAGGCCTGGCCTCAGCGGTTTTCTCAGCGGCGTGTTGCCCGGCCTGGAGGAGGGATCTGACCACTTCGATCGGTGAGCCAACGTTTTGTTTGTTCGGTACTAAATCTTCTAGCGTAACCAATCGAAAGTAAAAAAGGTAGCAGCAACGCTGTCGGTGGTGAATAGTGGAACTTGTGAAAAGTAACAAAATGAAGCGCGCACATATCTCAACAATGACATTTATTGAAAGTGAATCATTGTTGACAGTTTTTTATTGTGTTTTGCCGGCCATATTGGCATTTAGAAGTACATTCTCACTGTTACTCTTAGTGTTGAATAGTCGAAAGATATGTACTACGGTACCAATACAGTTCATTCTTATGGCTATAAACAAGATTAAATCACAGTTCACCGTGATTGTCCCCGAATTTCAGGATCCAGAAGTTGCTACTGATAGGCCTATGCAAATCTCCGCTTAGCATCGGTAAAAACATGATTTTTATTTTCTAATTGGGCCTTGCATACTAAACGTATGGCGTGTTGAAAATGGTCACTCTATAGGCCTAGTAATTTGTATTTCACTCAAAACCAATTGAAAACTCAATACAATTAATAGGGCGTACTAAATGATTTTTGTATTCCCAACTTGAACTCGAAACTCGTGATTTTCTCTAAAACTCGAACTCTGAACTTGATTTCTCAAACTCCTACATCCCTAGTTCTAAAGCCTAATAGTTTTCACTCTCCTTATTTTTCTATTAAAAATCCAGTTACTCTGTGAACTGGTACCAGTATGAACTAAATAGGCCTACACTTGAGTCTTTTTAAGAAGTCCAAGGCACCTACCAAGCCCCTACCATGTAGCCCTAATTAGGAAACACATTTTTTTTTTGTCATTTCTGTATGGTGGGTCTAATAAAAAAAAAGGAAGGCATGTAATGAAGAATATCATGCTGTCAATACAGCTCAGTAGTTCTACTGACTGCTAATAAAGTAGTTTTATTTTTATATTTTTGTTATGGTAGGCCTACTTTGTTTAACATTTCAACAGTAATATGCAACATTACTATTTGTCATTCACTAACATATTTACCCAAACAAAGCTGGTCATTAATGTAACAACAATCGATCGGTGTCGATGACACTTGGATCAACTGTTCAAGGACAGCTGAGTCCATAGTAATACATCTAATAATTGGCTATTGTGTCAATTGACAGGTTATTGATCTTACATCTATACCCACTAAAGATGTACTATACCCACTTTTCAACTTATTACCAACTGCATTAAAAGCTATTACAAATTTGAGTATTTTTAAACATCATGTGAAACAATACTTACTTGACAAGTGTTTGTATAGCGTTGAAGAAATGTGAATGTTAGATATTCTCTGATTTTTTACTTTTAATTACATTATTTTTCACTCATTTAGTTTTAGTTTGACGCATTCTATAACAATGTAAATTGTTCCACTGAAAAAGATATTATTATTATTACCGTATGTACAGAAGAAGAGCTGTTGCCAACTAGATAATTTTAAAATCCTTGTTAATTACATTATTAGATGAGCGTAGCGAGGATTTGCATTTCGTAGCAAAGATTTCCATTTTACATACCAATACAAAATGGTCTTCGTTTCATTTTTTTTTTTTTTTTTATCGAATTTTATATAAGAAAAGAGATCAATTGACTTGAAACTTTCTCTACATATTGATGTCACATCAGAATGGGTTGGGATTGTATTTTGCAAGAATCTGTATCCTGGTTTCCTTGAAAAAAATCAGAAAGTTTGGAAAATCCCCATAAGTAGGCCCTATAGCCCAGGGATTTTTTTTTTTTTTTTCAATAATAACAGCTCTCAAATTTATATAGGCCTATAGGCTTCATATGAAAACAACTATCATGCGCAATTTCAGTAATTCATTCAACAATTCATTAGGTAGGGCCTACCTCCAAATTGTACTAGGAAAACGCGTTTTGTGTTTCCGCGTTGATGGATGAGCTAATGAGAATTAAATTAAATTCTTTCAAAGAGTTACCGTATATCAAGTTGATGTTTTGACGGCATTCAAGTTGAAAATCAATCTTTCCATTCCGGTTGGTTTATTTCGTAGACCATTGTAATGATAATGGATGTAATATTAAATGCAATTCAATATTATATGTAATATTAGCGCCATCAAACCATCACTATTTGAATAATATATTTTTCTATTGTTCTGGCTTAGGCCTACATTATATTTCTACCATGGCTCATATTATATATCGTTCTGCTGTCATATCTTGTAGAACCTATATAAATTTTATTCTCACAACCTTGTCACTACCCATATTACGTTGTTGTAAAGACACATTTTAGCATTAGTTATCTACAGGCCTAAAGAGATAAATATCACAGTGAAACCTCGACACGTTGTTCCTCAATCTCCTGATTATGTAATCTATTTTGTCCCATCCTACTCATTTGAAACCAATGTTCAATCTTCATTGTGGTTTTCCTGCTTAAAGATGGTTTATATTTCCTGGTCACTTGAAAACAATAGATAGGGCACTGGCCCATGTAGCGCAGTGGTTAACGCGCTCGCTTCCTGTGATCCGGGACGAGGGGAATTTCAAACCCAGTTCGATCCCCGCCGCTGACCGTCTTTACAGGGGTTTTTCATGGTTTCCCTCTGCAGTCTAGGCTAATGCTGGGATGGTTCCTACAATAAGTCGGCCATGGCCGCTTTCTTCCCACTTTCCTTCCCATTATCCAAGAACCTTTATCTCATCATCCCATCATCTCATTAATCATCCATCCGAACCCATTAGGTCTGCGCTATCATAACAGTGCGTCATTAAACCCAATATATATATACAGTATATATATATACCAATGAACAATTACATAATTTCAAAGTCACCCGCTCATTTGTACAATAAAATGAAACTAGCTGTTGAGGGTATCGTTGAGCAAACGATAATCATCAAACAATAATTTAATAATAAAATGTTTAGAACAACTCTATTTTTATAAAAATAAAAACATGTTCCAACATAACTGCTACAGGATCTATAATGTACTGTATTGTAGGCCTTTAACAGTCCCATGCAGGGATATATTTTTTTAAATGCTTTTTACAACCCCACCAATAGTGCAATAGTGAAATGAAACAATTTAATTTCAACAATTAAATTATGAAATTGATGATATATCAAAGTACATTTACAAAAACCGTGTATTATGCCGGCTTTGAATCCGAGCATGTCTTATATCTTGACCGATCTTGACATAAAGTTTCCAAAGTGATGCCTTAGCTGAATGAACCAAAAACTAGAGAACTAGAGTATCTGTGTTATGAGTGATCCAGTCCGCGCGTTCTCTACCTAATGTGCGTTGCTTGTTTTAGAACGAACTCGCTGCTGGAGAAGGTGTGTGAAGGCGTCGGTGCCAGCCACTTCTACAGCTGCGTCTGGGAGTGCATGGCCGCCAACAACGCGATAAGGTTACTGGCGATATCGTCATGGACTCTCAAAGTGCATTGCTTGTTTGCAGAACCAACTCGCTGCTGGAGAAGGTGTGTGAAGGCGTCGGTGCCAGCCACTTCTACAGCTGCGTCTGGGAGTGCATGGCCGCCAACAACGCGATAAGGTTACTGGCGATATCGTTATGGACTCTCAAAGTGCGTTGCTTGTTTTAGAACCAACTCGCTGCTGGAGAAGGTGTGTGAAGGCGTCGGTGCCAGCCACTTCTACAGCTGCGTCTGGGAGTGCATGGCGGCCAACAACGCGATAAGGTTACCGTCGATATCGTTATGGACTCTCAAAGTGCGTTGCTTGTTTGCAGAACGAACTCGCTGCTGGAGAAGGTGTGTGAAGGCGTCGGTGCCAGCCACTTCTACAGCTGCGTCTGGGAGTGCATGGCCGCCAACAACGCGATAAGGTTACTGGCGATATCGTTATGGACTCTCAGAGTGCGTTGCTTGTTTTAGAACCAACTCGCTGCTGGAGAAGGTGTGTGAAGGCGTCGGTGCCAGCCACTTCTACAGCTGCGTCTGGGAGTGCATGGCGACCAACAACGCGATAAGGTTACTGGCGATATCATTATGGACTCTCAGAGTGCGTTGCTTGTTTTAGAACCAACTCGCTGCTGGAGAAGGTGTGTGAAGGCGTCGGTGCCAGCCACTTCTACAGCTGCGTCTGGGAGTGCATGGCGGCCAACAACGCGATAAGGTTACCGTCGATATCATTCGTCCTCTCGCACTTCAACAAGAAGCTCACGATGGAGGACCAGCTGTTCATCATGGGTACCAACATCGACGTCATGGTGAGGAGAAACACTATCCGTGCGATGTCATAATTATTCTCTGTAGTCTTTCACAGTTGGTAAAATTTTCGATATGAAACCCACCAGGTTAGCCAATAATAGAGTACCGTATTTACACGCATAAGACAGACACTTTGACATCTGTTTATTTATCATCAATCAACAATGCTTGCCTGGAAGTGTGCTATGGGTGATAACTGAGTCTATAGGCGGGCTACTCTTTCAACACTATAGGATGGATAAAAACGAATCTAAACTTGAAAGATATATTATCAATATTGTTTATTGTCTAATAGAGTGGATCTGGTGTAGGGTAAAGGGACTGGAACCTTCTTTTGTGGGGACAAGGTCTCCTGAATCATGTTTATGACAGGACATATTGGGAATATGATACTGCGTCTTATATAAGTAAACAAAAAGGTTTCCAAAAATGGAACCTGAAAAGTAGGGGTGCGTCTTATAAGCTGGTGCGTCTTATATGCGTGTAAATACGGTATTTTATTTCAATTTATAGCTCGAAACACAGTAAAGATAAATGATTACAGTGAAACCTAGATGAATTGTTCCCGGATCCAGCGTTTTCCTGCTTCTTTCACTCATTTTTTCTCAACCAACTCCCATACAATCAATGTTGAATTTTCCTGGATTGATCGTTTTCCTGCATGGATGGTTGGATTTTCCTGGTCCCTTGAAAAACGATGGACAGAGGTTTCACTGTAATTCCAAAAGATTTGGTCAGACAAAAGTTCAAATTACAACATTTTAATATTTTTTTAAATTAAAATTTTGTTATTTAAATTGACGTCATCTGCGCCCGCAGAAGAGGCCATTCCACGTACGGCTTGACAGAAAATGGAATACCTACCAATATTGGAATTGTACCGCTTGAGGTTTATTTTTCCAACATGATCATTTCGATCGATGAAGTCTGGGGATTCGATCAAAGATTTCAGGTCGGATATTTGCTGGTTATATAACACGTAGTGACAGCATGCTTACCTCGATATGTGCTGGTGTAGTAGCACAGCTGACAGCACGCTTACCTCGATATGTGCTGGTGTAATAGCACAGCTGACAGCACGCTTACCTCGATGTGTGTTGTGTGCGTCAGGTGATGGCGTTGTGCGCGGGCGTGCAAGACACGAGCGTGCTGGTCCAGCGCAGTGCCCTGGACCTGTTGCTGGTCGGATTCCCGATGCACAACAGTCAGCTGGTTCGAGCGGACATGGTGCGTCTGGTCACCGCTGCCCTCGGAACGATCCTGCGCCGCGACATGTCGCTCAACAGGTGAGTGGGGACCTCTCGTCAGAGGGATAAAGGCAACAGCCGAAACGTCAAAATCTTGTGTTACTTCATCTCTATGTGCTCTATCAACGGCTGCAACACCACCATGAGTAGGCCTATCTACTTGTGAACCTCGGTAAGCTGCTGTTCTCTCTTTCCCTTTTACCCAATTCATATATTAAGCCTAAGGTTTTTTTCCTATACATACCAAGTAATTTATTATGTTTTGGCTGCCCCGGTAGCCAAGTCAATTATCGCTAGCAGTAGTAACTGAAGTCACCGTTGGGCGTGGGTTCGAGTCCCGCATAAGGCATGGGTTTTAGTAAACGTCCTTTCATCTATCATCTCCTCATCCTTTCATTATCATCCGCTCATTCTTACCCCCGTATAACCTAGCTGTTGGTGGGGTCGTTAAGCAACATTAAAAAAAAAAAAAAGTTTTGGTATGTGAAATGGAAGTGTTCGTTACGCTCGTCCAACTATCGTATCTGTTCTGTCCGCCAGACGTTTGTTTGCGTGGCTGCTGGGGTCGGAGGTCAACATCTCTCTGCTCAGCTCGGAACATCCCCTGGTGAAACGCAGCAAGCTGGTCGACCAGTCCAACGTCAATCCGTACTTCGAGCATTACTCGCGAGACATGCTTGTACAGGCGAGTAAACATCAGCACATTAATTCATTAATTATTAATTCAATAATTATATGGGCCTACACATTAATTATGGGGTGGTAAGATCACCCTTGTGGTGCCCCGTCTAAACGATCCTACTTTCATTCATAGCCCAAATTGGGGAACAATGATTTTGTATCAAGTTTTGATGTTATTGAAAAAAAAAAAAATCGATGAAGAATAATTTATGTTTATCATGTAGATCTTACATAAGGCTACCAATTGTGAACTGATTCTAGTACTTCCATATTTTATCAAATTCAGTGTTTGACCTTGTGAAAAATTTATGAAAATGAATATACGGTCACCATAAGTAGACCTAAGTGATTAATGTAGACATAGAACTACAGTGAAACCTCTATGCATCGTTCCCGGATCCATCGTTTTCCTGGATGTATCATTCATTTTTTCTCAACGCACTTCCATATAATCGATGATGAATTTTCCCGGATGGATTGTTTTATTTTCTTGGTCACTTGGAATACGATGGATAGAAGTTCCACTGTACGTCAAATTTCGGATTAACCAAGTTCGGATCAACGAGTCTTTACTGTATTCCATAAAATGCTAGATTCCTACAACTCCATGCGTGTGTAATATTCTCACCGTTTGTCGCAGGCGATCAAAACAACGCTGAGCCAGAGCATCAACAAGTCGCCGCACGACCTTCGACCTTACCGCCTGCTCGTATCGCTCCTCGACAAGCCCGATATCGGGCCGGTCGTCCTCGACGACATTCTTTACGAGGTGTTCAGGTTAGCCACCTTTTCAACATCGCCCTCGGTTTTATTCATTTTTCTCCACGTAAATAGATTAGCATTGAATGAGTACAATGTTTGAATTGCTAAACCCTTCTGAATGAGTAATTTACTAATTTATTGAGAAAGTTCCAGACCAGATGTGATCATTTTGTTAGTTTGAGTTCAATTTCGAGTTCGAGTTTGAGAGATAGGTCTAATCGCGAGTTCCCAGTTCGAGTTTGAAAAAGATTCTATTAGTAGGCCTTATCAAGTATTGAGTTTTCAATTGGTTTTTAGTGGAGTACAAATTACTATAGAGCAACCATTTTCAACACGCCATTTGCGCCACCGCCAAATTAAAAAATTAAAAACTGGTTTTTCACCGATGCTAGGGACTTCTGGACCCTAAAATTTGGAATAAATCACGTTCTATATTGGAATAATACAGGTTAGCCCTATAACAAAACTAGATAGAGAAAAAACAAATATTGAAAATGAGACTCGAAATTTTCTACTTCGGCTAAATTTGTTCTCAAACTTAAACTCGAAAGTTTGAGTGCTCGCATACCCCCATAAAATGTCATTGGACTCTCTTCTGTAGAATAGGAATGTATGCCTAGTGATTTTCAATTAAATCATAAAGTAGCCTATATTTAAAACGTAACTACCGGTAGGTATCAGTGGTTAAAAATAATAGGCTAAATGGTAAATACTAAACACCAACAGTTGTGTGAATGTTTGGTAGTGGTTCATCATAAAGAATAGTATAGGCCTGAATAAATGCATGCCTGTTGCGTTTAATCAAGCTACAAACTTGACAAAGAAAACAGTTTTTCCCGATCATGTGTGCTCGTATTGCAGGCCTGCCACCAACTTTTTTTTTTAAATCCTGTTCATATTACCCAAAAATCCTGTAAAATCCTGTAGAAAATCTCATCAAAATATCCTGTAAAATCTGTAAATTATGCGTTACTAGTTCAAAAAATGCGGAAATTTACCAAAATATATTGTAAAATTCTGTTAAATAAAAGTTGAGAGTTTGAAAAATGAGGAAATTTATAAATGATTTTCAATAAGATTTAATGGCAATCAGTTTTTACACACTGTCTTCTTCAAGCTCTACTTTTCCATGTAAATCATCACTCTTCTTAGTAAGAATTTAGTCAATTTCGTATTGCGCACTATCTTCCAAGTTAAGATTCATTTTTATCCATCCTATAGTGTTGAAAGAGTAGCCCCTTATAGACTCAGTTATCACCCATATAGCGCACTTAGAGGCAAGAATTGTTGATTGATGATAAACAGATGTGTCAAAGTGTTTGTCTTGGTATTCAGTGTAACATGATCCAGAGTCTGACCTCCTGACCTCTAATGGAGGAAAAAGGCATAAGGATATTTTATGAGTATGTTTGTTGTCATTTGTTGACACATTTACGACAATATTACATCCCGACAATTGACCATTGGGGGTCTGCCTTATGCTTTAATATCGACCACCGTCCTGCATACAATCCCAAGACAATTGTGGGTTGGCCCTATACTTTAACACTGGACGACTGGCAGTGTTTCACGGGAACTGTTTTTGCGATGTTTTTACATCAGAAAAAAACAGTTTTCAGCGAGTGCGCATAAATATATCGCAGAATGTGACAGTTTTTTTGGTCACTTACCTTTATAAGACGCATGTGACTTTTTGATGACTTGAAAATAGAAAAAAGTGCCTCTTATATGCGTGTAAATACGGTAACTCTACCGATTTACCGCCGTTTATGTTCAAATTTTCGTGAAGTCACCGATATTCGTGAAAATAAGCAAATTTCCTCAAAAATCCTGTACACTTTTTAAACCCCAAAAATCCGTGAAAACGGAAAAAATCCTTGAAAACGGCAGGCCTGTCGTATTGTGTTACTTTTTAACAAGAATAGATTTAAAACCTTAACGTAACTTGATAGTACGCGAGAGTTGACAAAGCTGGCTCGTATTGTGTTACTTTCTAACAAGAATACAGTGAAACCTCTATCAATCGTTTTTCAAGGGACCAGAAAAATAAAACCATTCATGCAGGAAAATGATCCATCCAGGAAAATTTACCATCGATTTTATGGGAGTGGGGTTAGAAGAAATGAATGATACAACCAGGAAAACGATGGATCTGGGAACGATGCTTAGAGGTTTCACTGTAGTTCTAAAACCTTAACGTAACTAGATAGTTACACGACAGTTAACAAATCTGGCTCGTACTGTGTTACTTTTTAACGAGAATAGTTCTAAAACCTTAACGTAATGAGATAGTTACGCGAAATTTAACAAATCTGGCTCGTATTGTGTTACTTTCTAACAAGAATAGTTTTAAAACCTTAACGTAACGAGATAGTTACGCCAGAGTTAACGTAATAAACGTAACAAGTTTGTTACAAGGTGTGTGCTAAATCACTAGCGACAGTGAAACGTGTGCTGTGGCTCTCTCTTGCAGGGCTTTGTATTTGGACTGTGACGGGCGGGCAGACGACAAGCCCGGACAAAACACGCCGGGCTCGGCGGGCAGAGGTAACAAACTGATGTGTTGGTGTGTCGAGGAGCCTGGGGCTTGAGGCGGTGCATGCACGGTGCTTTTAATACTAGGAAAACGCCATATATGCGTTGTTAGACGAGCGGATACTAATAGTATGGGTAAAAATGGGTAAAAACTGCTTCGAGTGATACCAATTTAGCACATTTAATGTTTTATCTTCAAAATGGCTAACCTGATCAAGCTGAATATTTCCAGAAATGTGTATCAAAATGTAATTCAACTTCACGCAAAATATCATTTTCTTTGGAAAATGAAAATATTTTCTTATTCCACTGTGTTATTCTAATGGGTATTTTTGAAATTTCTAAAATTCTTAAAAATGAAAGTTACCACCCGATAATGCCACAAAACTATACAGATCTGAGTTAGATGAGGAACCATGATGAAAAAAAGTTTGAAGTTGATTGCTGTAGCCGTTTTACATGTGGAGAACCGACAAAAAAACATAAAAACAAACACCAATTTTTTTCAGTATGTCAAATTGAATCCTCGCTAAAGCTCGTCTAAATAGAGATACTATTTTTTCTCTTCACCACAAACACACCTCTCCCTCCTGCCACTTCTCTCTTGGTCTTCCTACTCTTCTCTTAGAATAATGGAGCTAAGAGAAGAGTCGGAGGAGAATTAACGGAGGTTTACTGTAGTATCAAGACATTTACTACAGTGAGAATAGACTGTTTAGGCTTAACTTCTACCTAAAGAAAGTTTATGTCTACATTTAACGCCCGGTCGTTGAACTCCAAACCACTTCCTTCCGGGGGAAACCAATCAGGAAATAGAGTAATGATTTAACAACATTTATAGTTTAATTTGTAGGTCTATTTAATATCTGTCAACATTTTTATATCTTATCTGTAGCATATGTATAAATAAGTATTATCTAGTACACTAGGCCGCCCCGGTGGCTAAGTCAATTATCGCTAGCGGTAGAAACTGGAGTCACCGTTGAGCGTGGGTTCAAGTCCCGCATAAGGCATGCGTTTTTGTAAATGTCCTTTCACCTATCATCACTTCATCGTTTCACTATCACCCGCTCATTCGTAACCCCGTATAACCTAGCTGTTTTTGGGGTCGTTAAGCAGCATTCAAAAAAAAAAAGTAGGCTAGACTTACAACTTCTACTATACGGTACACACCATCCTGTATGTATTTTTTGGTGGTTTTCCTCAGTTTCTCAATTTACTATGGATATATATAGTATATACCGGCACATGCAGTGCAGTGGTTAACGTTCTTGCTTTGTGTGATTAGGAATTTCATTCCATGTCGAATCGAAATGATGATATCGAATATCAATCGAAATTATCGAAATATCTCAAGCTGTAAATCATGTTCATTTAGTCGTCTGTAATCTCTTTGCGAGGCGTAGTGATAATCTGCCTTTGCGTTGTGTCGACACTCACACTTCCAGCATCAACAAATGACTGACACCAACACCCATGCAGAATGTGCACAATTATACAGAGACTGTTGGTTGTCAGTGCTAAGAACGGGGCAAACACGCAATCGTCCAACCAAAGTAGTCAACAGTAGTCGACTTACTCAGTACTTTTTTTTTTTTAATAACATCGAAACTTGATACAAAATCATTGTTCCCCTATTAAGGCTAAGGATGAAAGTACTAAGTATAAGGACTCAGTACTAGACCAATATGTTCACCTTAATTATAAAGATACTTTTATTATTATTTTTTATCTGACTGTAGACTTATACTCTTAGTTATTGAACAGAACCATGTAAATATTACCATCTGCCACCGGAAGGTAACCCCTTCCCACGCAGACCGAATACAGATTTGAAATGTTGAATGTTTGAACGCGGTGTTTATAATACTTGACAATTGACTCTTTGTTGGGGTATCATATCACTTTACAGATATCAGTCCACTTGATTAGTCACGTAGTCCTCCTCCCACCTGTTTATTCACTCAATATCGAAGTAATCGAAAATCGAATTTATTGATTCAATATCGAATCGAAATGATGATCGATCAAAATATTCGATATCGATTGGCAACCCTAATTTTTTTTGTAACGCTTGTTCCAAGGTTGTCAAGAGTTGCTGAA
Source organism: Brachyptera putata (assembly GCA_907164805.1). NCBI lineage: Eukaryota > Metazoa > Arthropoda > Insecta > Plecoptera > Taeniopterygidae > Brachyptera > Brachyptera putata. Next base: position 3,433,297 of record OU015473.1, read on the forward strand.
ATCGGCCAACCTTCTATTCAGCACGCTGGAACCGTGCTACATCTGGCAGTATGTGGCAACGTTGTACACGAGCGCATGTGAACGTGTTCCGGGTGATCCGGGAGGCGGTGAACAGGGCAGTAGCGTGTTACCGGTGGGCAGTGGACCGCCAGGACTTGTCGAGGTGAGGCCGTCGCTAGCAAAACGATGGGTGATAACTTCGGTTCCAGAAAATAAGAACCGGATAACCGATTTACAGAACCGATTTAGAACCGATTCCCCGACATATTTTGGTCGAAAATGAGAGTAAACTTTCATCTATACGCTCTCTTACGTTGGCGCGAGTTTATCTCTTGTTTTTAGGCATCATCATATCATTCGGTTATCTTCGGCAAATTTCGTGTATCCGAAACTTATGCGCATGTCTTTCTCCTTCACATTTTGAGTTTTAATGTGCAGGGAGGAGAAAAGACAAATAGATAATGCACGCGTGAACTAGTATATTATATCTATACATTTATATTGCGACAACACACTTCAAAAACATTTATCAATTATAGGCCTACATAATGACTCAGATCAACATGATGAATAAATAAAAAATTATCACAGAAGAAATCGGTTCCCTATTTCAGAAACGATTGAACCTGGAACCAATTCAGAACCGGTTTTCGGTTGACCGAAGTTATCCCTAGGTGATACCCAGAGTTGTAGTAATATAACATTCATTCTCAGTTCTGGTAACCTATATTTATGTGAAATAAAGCATTTTGGAGCAAAGTACTAAAAATGGGAGCTGCAAACTCTGTACAGTGAAACCTCTATGCATCGTTTTTCAAGGGACCAGGAAAATCAAACCATCCGTGCAGGAAACGTTCCATCCAGGAAAATTTAACATTAATTGTATGGGAGTTGGGTGTGAAAAAATTAGTGCTACAAGCAGGAAAACGATGGATCCGGGAACGATGCATAGAGGTTTCACTTGAAAACGAGGAAATACAGATATTTTCAATACCTTCAAGATGGTGTAAATAATAACTATTTATCTCAAATCGACAACCCGCCCCCGCAACCCTAATATAATCCAATCACTAAATTTCGTTTCTCGTCAATCCCGCTAAATTTTCACAATCTCCGTCGTCTCTCCAGGTTTGCGCGCTCGCCGAATTCCTCCTCGACATCGTCTCCCTGGAATCCTACCTGGACTCCCCCTCTGAGCACCTCCCCTCCCTCTTCCTCCACCTGGTGACCCAGCTGGCCGCCCACAGCGCCGCCCTCTCCCCCGCCCACGTGTCGACCAGCCTCCGTCTCGCGGCCCGGGTCCTCTCCCGCGTCCAGCCCGCCGCCCGGCCGCCCGCCCCCGCCCCACCCCCGCCCCCGCCCCTCGACAACCAGTCGGAGCTGGGCGACCGCACGCGCGCCAACAGCGACCTCACCGAGTACAAGACCAGCAAGGCGATGAAGACGAAACTGAAGAAGAGCAAGACGGACTCGAAGATCAAGAAGTTGAACGGCAAGAGTCACGCGGAGAGCGGTCCGATACTGCTGTCGGTGGTTTACAACGGGGGCGACGAGGGGAAGAGGGTGTACCGCCACCTGAGCACGCCGCACCTCGAGAGCGGCGGGGAGGGGGAGGTGGAGGCGGAGGGGGGCGCGGTGACGGCAGAGGAGGAGAGCCAGCTGGCGGTGTCGATCGCCGTGCCGACCAAGCAGCAGACGGTCATCGAGCAGTGTAAACGCCAGTACGAGGACTTCTTTGTTCGGTGAGTGTTTACTAATGGTTTATTAGAGTAGCCTTAGCACCGCGTTTTAAACCGCTGGGTCTCTCTCTCTCTCTGTTGTTACTATAGTTCCCACTACTATTGTTATAACTATCGCACTGCATATACCTTGCACGCACAGCCTCATACGCACTAACCCAACTACGCGTAAATTTCCTCGCACCTCCCGTCTTCCCCCAGAATGTCTTGGACCGTTCGGAACCGGTTGAGCACATACAGACGCCAGCGAAATTCTATGTAGGATAAGCAATAGTGAGAATATTCATCTCACTCTTATGGAGCTAATTGTCTGTGTGTTTTGTTTTTGTGTTCCTATCGAGTTATTTTCGTCGGAACGGCTGAGTCCGAATTGCAAACAGATTCGTGATAATGTGCATCATTGATAATAATAATAATAATAATAATAATAATAATAATAATAGGCCCTACCTCATATTTGAGTCGCGAAAACGTCAAACGTATTCATTATCAGCGATTGTGTACAGTAGGCCCTACAGTATGATAAAAGTCAAGCAATTTCAAAACATTTCAAGAAGAACATAGAACGTAACAAATTAGCAAAGATAGGTAGCACAAATAATCATCAGTAGAATAAAAAGCATGCACAACTTTCTTCAAACTTCTGGCTCCTGCGTTCATAAAACAATAACGAAAAACAAACATCAACATTTTATTCAACTTTACATTTACAATAGAGTTTCATTTCCCTGTCTTGTACACATTCACTCGTTTCCTTGTAAGAGTCGATCCTGCTGATCGTATCCAGCACCTCGAACTCGGAACCGGTCGTCACGTTTCGCGGCCGATATCTCACAGTCGCGTCAAACACCATCGTCCCCGGCGCCGTCATGAAAACTATCACGTAATCCTTGAAATCTCCCTCGCCGTAGCCTTTCAGTCTCGCATCGTGCACCGAACGCAACGTCAGAACTTCGCAATCGTGACCCGTCGCTTCCACTCTACCGTTTATGTAACTCACGAGAAATCCAGCCGCCGCACGTACGACGCCATCCTCCGAGGATATTTGTACGTGTTTAGTGCACGTGCACCAGTGTTGAGATATACCGGCGTCTTTACAGCGCCTGTTTGTCGCTACGTGCGAGAACAGACTCCTACACTTCCGGCATCTTCGGATACTTCTGGTCGACTTCCCGACCGTACCGGCAACTATGTCCTTGAGGGTCAAGTGGAGATCGTACGGAGATGTCAACTTGTTCCCGTTGTCCTGTAGGTTCAGATAAGCTCGGGGATATTTTTCCCGGAACCAGTCCGGTATCTTCATGTAGAAGAAAGGCAATCGTTCCTCCAACCATCCCACGTAAGTCCGTAGGATATTCCCGAAACGATTCCCGTGATCGCTCAGGAATATAACTATAGTGTTATTATAGGTTTCGGTTTCCTCTAAATCTTTCAAAAACTTCAATATCGTTTCGTCGGTTCCCAAAGGTATGTTATGGGTCTCGTGACTGAAGTTATTCAACCAACTGAAAGCGAAGACAGGTTTCCTAGTAACAGCCGTGAATATATCCAAGGTATATTTAAGAATGTGATCGGTAATCGAAGTCGGTCCAACGCAAACGATATTGTACTCCCATTTTCGTGTCGGTACAGTCTGTTCCATGGCGCCGACAAACGGATGTAGGAAAAGGTCCGTCGGTTTGGATTTGAAGCCACGTTCGCCCCTGTAGGTGAAGATGGATTTACTAGCCGTGTCTTCGGCGTAAGCCGTGACGTAGCCGAGCGTCTTGAAGTCGTTCCAGATGAATGGACAGTGATCGAGGTAGCCGAGGTCCGACGGCCAGCAGCGGAGACCTACCAGTCGTGACGGCGAGAGTCCGGTGAGGATCGCCATCACGTTCGGACGGGTGCCGTAACCGACCTTGTTGTAACCGCGGAACTCGAGCCAGCCGTTGGTTTTGAGATGCGAGACGGTTCTCGGCATCGTTCGCATCATGTTGAGGCGGGACATCGAGTCGATGCCCAGGATGAGGATGTTTGGTTGTTGCTTTCCGGCTTCGGGGAGATATTCAGACGATTTTGGACCCGATTTACTAGCGACTTTTTTTAGGGTTCTGGTGTCAACGTTCAGAACACCGGGTTGATATTGTTCGTTTTTAGGTGAGATTCCTTCCGTTGAACCTTCCGAAGACTTTCTTACTTCTTTCTTCGGGTTCTCAGTTTCGTGTGGTGTTAGGTTGACCACGATGTGCATGTTGTAATATAGAACTGGGTTTGTGATGTTGTCAAGACTGCATTTCACGAGGATACATTCGGTTTGGTTATCCAGTAAAGCTTCGTGTTCGAATTGGACGCAATCTCTCGGCCTGGTAAGAACGAAATTATTTAGACAACGAATGAACAATCGCTTAGTACAATTGAAGTTGTCTCCAATCAGGAAGGTGAGATATTAAATCTGTTTGTTTGTCTCGCACCACCAACCTACACTAAAGGTGTTGCTGGTGCCGAAAAGAAGTGCGTCATATTACAGGGTTTGTGCAGGAAATGATACTGTACCTAAATGTTGAGGTAGAAACAAACACGATAGTACCAATTTATTCAGTTCCCAGACCCAACGCTAATTTTGAAATGAAATCAGACCCGTTGATGGAGGAAAAGAAGAAGTTACACTTTAAATTACAATACTCACTTGTACTCCTCCGCAATTACCGTAAAACAGCAAACGATTGGTCGCGATGACGACGTGTACTGTTCCACAACGTTCGTGTCCACGCGCAACACGTGGCGGCCATCTTGGACCGCCGCGGTGTACGTCATGGGAGCTCGACGCGAGCATCTGATCGGCTCGTACGTCTGCAAGTACTGGACGATTGTCTCGTGACGCGGGTTGACGTCAGGTATCTGGCACGCGTCGCTGTAGACGAGGAAGGTGTCCGGGGGGAAGGTGGTCGGTGGGGTTCGTTTGAGCAAGGTCATCATTCCAAGGAGGATTACGAGTAGAACGGCGAAAGCGATTATCATGAAATGATTTGGTTTTCTTGTCGTAGGTTTGGTCATCTTGAGTGTTTTTGTTGGATTTACTGAAGGAATGAAGGAAAGTTTGGGTTTAACGTAGCGTCAATAACGTGGTTAATTTCGTTAACTATTGACAGAGGCAAGCATTTGTGGTTTCAACGATGAATGGGAATTGTTTGTTAAATGTTTTTTTTTTCAATATGTTCAAGTTTCAGTTCTTTTCAGGGCTTCCCGAGTTCAAAAACCCTATTGTTATTTCCGCGAATTTTTGCAAAAAAGATGTATACCGGTATTTAGTCACGAATATTACAAGAATGCAAAAAAAAAATGTAGAGCTGAATAGAGATATGCAATTTGTTTTCAAGTTCCCTTCGTATTTTCGGTGCTTTTGTCCTTTAATGAATTATTCAAAATAACAGTAGGGCCTACATATCGGTAATTATTTAGACCTACCATCAATTCTTATCCACATGAAAAATGAAGAAAAAAGTCCGTAAACCAGAATGCGTGAAAATTCACCAAAAAGGTGAAGATATTTCACCACTGAAGACAATTTTTTTGAGAAATAGTCAACACCAATTCACCCCTTCTAGCTATTTGAAAACGAAAATTTGGTTTTTCATTTACCCCAATGCCTGCCTCTGAATATTGCGAATTTCATCAACTATAGAGGTAAAACTCCTCAATGTCCGATAATTATTTATAAAAACATAAATAAAATGTCAATAATATTACCTTACGGAACCTGTGGTCAAGGAATGATACATGAGATGACGGGATGCTGAGATGAAATATTATTTTATTAGGTGCTTTGCTTATTAGGAAGGAGTCGGTCGTGGCCTGTTGTTAAAGGAACTATCCCAGTATTGACCTGAACGACAGAGGGAAACCACGAAAAACCCGTCAGGATGGTCGACCATGGCGGAAATCCAACCCCGGTCTTCTGAATGACGGTTCAGTGTGCTAGCCACTCAACCACTATTCTTAGTCTATTGGGAAAAAAAATTGAAAAATATTTGCAACCATGCAATATATAGGGCCTACGTGACTGAAATTCATTATCGCGGAGAAACATGATTTTCGCGAGAATTTGTGGAAATAACTATAGATTTTCTGAACTGTGGAGGACCTGAAATGTAAACAACTTGAAGAAAAAACACTTTGAAATCAATTTGCGTTCATCGTTGAAACCTCAAATGCATGCCTCAGGCGATACCGGTTTTGATCTGAGGTAATTTATGTAATAACACACCTTTTAGAACTTCAATTCTACAAAATAATTGGTATACAAATAGTTTTTCAGATTGTTCGTGATAACTATGCACTCTAAAAGTTGTAAAACGACCAATTTACATTAAAATGCTCTATTCAACACGTCCAACTTTTACGGTACCGGTAACCGTAGTTTCGGTAATAATCAGTTGAGTATTGGCTGTATAGAGACTGTGAAAATATTTATTGAAATTTTGATTATAACTTCCTTTCTTTTTTTTTTTTTTCAATAACATCGAAACTTGATACAAAATCATTGTTCTCCAATTAAGGCTATGGATGGAAGATTACATCGTTTGGACGGGGCACCACGAGGGCGATCTCACCATTCCAAAGAATAATTAAAATATGATAACTCATTTAACAAACAAATCAAATCTTAGATAAGGTAGTAATTTCATTTCAGGGTTAGAGAACAATTCAAACATTCACAGTGGGGAGAAAAACTCTCTTCTCTTCTTACTCACTTCAAGAGTAATATTCAAGGAAAGCGTTGAAAGTTTCCTCATTTCACATTCATTTTATAACATTAACAAATTTTTGAAAGCTTCTACTTGCAGGTCTGATTACTGTGTAAAAATAAACGGAAATGAATGGTGATAAGATGTGGTTGACGAATGTACAAAAACATACGACTTTGACACGGTTGTTTTTTTTTTATTTTATTTTTTTCCATTTTAACATTATTGACTATTATATTTATAACTTAACTTACAGTGAAACCTCTATCTATTGTTTTTCAAGGGACCATGAAAATAAAACCATCCATGCAGGAAAACGATCCATCCAGGAAAATGAATCATTAATTATATGGGAGTGGGGTGAGAAAAATGAATGATACAAGCAGGAAAACGATGGATCCGGGAACGATGCATAGAGATTTCTCTGTATTTCAATACTCGTACTTTTATATTCAAATGTACACGTGATTGTGATTACAATCAATATGGAATAAAAATATATTATCATCATTATTATAACCCGGAATGTGGTCTCAGGTTGATCGCGTCGACCCCTCGCCTGTTTGCCGGCCAGGTCGACGACCTCTACCGCCGCCTGCTCGACGTCCGGCCGTCGCGCGAGTCCGACGCGGAACGCACGGGCAAGCTTGAGCGCCTGTTGAAGTCGTGCCTGGAGGACCGATCGCCGCCGCGCGACCCCCCGAGGTCGGGCCGCGTGACCTGCGTGGAGCCAGCCGGAGAGAGGGGGGAGGGGACCATGACGGAGGGGGAGGTGAAGGAGTGGGAGGAGCCGATGAGGCTGTCGTGTAGCCTCCTCGTCGAGCTGTCCACGTTTCCGTCTTATCGCGTCGCGGACGACGATCCGATCGTCACCGATGACTTCAGAGGTGAGAGGTTTTCGTATGACTAGGATAATGTGTTGTATGCATGGTGAGATGAGCGTAGAAGTATGGAAATCTGGGATTAAAAAATATTCTGTCAGCTCTACAGTCCACTCACTGAGAGAATAGGATTCCTACCGTGGCGCATCCTGGTATCACTTTGATGCACTGAATAATTTTCAACATGACAACACTAAAATCAGCTAAGCATGATACACACTAATAGCGGCTCTTTTGATTTTTCAAATCAAATAGATATCGTGTTTCATTGAATTCTTCTAGGTCAACTTGGCAAAACAAATTTATGAATTCAAATTACAGGTAATCTTGTTGCATGAAAAAATATTATTTTTAGCGGATTCGCATGGAAACATTGCTTGTTCACGAACCTGTATGGTTAACAGAACCACCAACCATCTGACAGAAAAAGGATGAAATTCACAAAAGACATACCCGTATTTTCACTGTTCCTTTCGTTTACGTGCACTGGATACATTTTTATATTTCAAATATACTCATCTTTAATCATTATAATTATTAAAAACAACCAATAACGAGTGTATTTGTGAAATAACTCATATTTCTGTATCGATGCAGTTTTCTTGTGGTGGCTGCACGAATCCTATTCTCTCAGTGTGTCGACTGTAATTGTTCGTGTATTAGAACTGTAATACCGTCAGTGAGGTGAGTAAGAAAGTAACTTGACCAACTTTGGAGTTTGGTGATTTAACGTGCGTGTGCGTGTGTGTGCAGGGGACGTCGCGCTACCCGCGTGGCTGCGCGTGCTCCTGTCGTGCGCGTGCTGGCTGTCGCACGCGCCTGCCCTCCAGCTGGTCGCCACGACGACGCTGCTCGACCTCGTGTGCCTGCTGCGCGATAACGTGGCCGCCACCGTCGTCGTCGTGCCCCTGCTCCGACCGTGGCACCTCAAGTTCATACGCCATCACACCAACGCCATGCAGGTGCGGACACGTTCACCGTCTTTCTCGTCTGTTTGAAGATTTCCAATCATGTCCAAAGGCCAACTTATGTAGTTTATCTATTCACTAGGAAAATGCCGAATATGCGTTGTTAGACGAGTGGATAGTAATAGTATGGGTGAAAATGGGTAAAAACTGCGTCGAGTGGTACCAACTTAGCACATTTTATGTTTTTTCTTCAAAATGGCTGACCCGATCAAGCTGAAACTTACAGAAATGTGTATAAAAATGTAATTCAACTTCATGCAAAATTTCATTTTTTTGGAAAATGAATTTTTTTTTTTCTTCCTGCTGGGTTATTCTAATGGGTACATTTGAAATTTCTAAAATTCATAAAAGGCCAACTAATGCATTTTATCTATTTACTAGCTGACTTGGCAAACGTTGTTCTGCCGTCGAAGTGATTTGTAGTGAATGTTGGTTGTTAATGTTAATTGTTAATGTTACTCGCGGATGGTGTGCTATCTAGCGTGGAGCCCCGGAAATGTTGCCGAGCGCGGCGGACATTGAGTAACGCCGTCAATGTCATTGAACAACGCCATTACTGGTGTTGTCCTTGAAATGCCAATTTTTGGATATTGCTCATAGGAGAAAGCCGAGGGGTTAACAACTTGACATTTTAGTGTAAACCTGATTTTTGATTTTTTTGATTCTTTTGATTTTTCTCGATTTTTTTGATTTTTCGATTTTTTTTATTCTTTTGATTTTTCATGATTTTTTTGATTTTTTGTGATTTTTTTGTGATTTTTGTGATTCTTCCTGTTTATTCTTGATTTTTTTCATTTTTTCGATTTTTGTGATTCTATTTGATTGTTTTGATTTTTTGTGATTTTTTTTTTTTTTTTCTTTTTTCGTGATTTTTTGTTTTTTTGCAATTCTTTCTGATTTTTCTTGATTTTTCTATTTTCTTCGATTTTTCGTGATTTTTTTTATTCCATTTGATTTTTTGATTTTTCGTGATTTTTGTTGATTCTTCGGATTTTTCATGATTTTCTTGATTTTTCGTGATTTTTTCGATTCTTTTGAATTTTTGATTTCTCTAGATATTTTTGTTTTCTCTCAATGTTTTCTAATTTTTCGTGATTTTTATCGATTTTTTTGATTTTTCTCGATTTTTTAAATTTCTCTCGATTTTTTCGATTTTCTTCATTTTTATGATTTTTCTTGATTTTTTTTAATTTTTCTTGATTTTTTTAATTTTTCTTGATTTTTTTGATTTTCCGTGATTTTCATGATTTCTCTCGATTTTTTTGATTTTTCTCGATTTTTTTTATTTTCAGTGATTTTTTTTATTTTTATGATTTTTCTCGATTTTTCTTGATTTTTCTTGATTTATTTGATTTTCCGTGATTTTTTTGATTTCTCTCGATTTTTTTTATTTTTCTTGATTTTTTTTATTTTTCTTGATTTTTTTGATTTTCCGTGATTTTTTTGATTTCTCTCGATTTTTTTGATTTTTCTTGATTTTTTTGATTTTTCTTGATTTTTTTGATTTTCCGGGATTTTTTTTGATTTTTTTTTCAAGTGTACACCTGATTTTTTTAGTTGTTAACCCCTCGGAGAAAGCTTGGCGGAAGATCTCGTATACTTTAGGACCATCTATCACCCCTATCGAATGTGCGTGAGGAATTTCACGACACTCGGTCGAGCCGTTTCGGAGGAGTTCAACCAACATGTGACACGAGCTTTTCATATATAACATTAGATGAGCGTTAGCGAAGATTTCCATCCCACTCTCACGAAGCTTTATCTTTGTTGTACTTTATCGTGAGTATTGAATTGAATTCTTTGCAGGTGCTAGCCAGTTCGTTATGGCGCCACCTGGGTAGTGCGGGGCCGCCCCACCAGGTGTCGTGCGTCGACCTGTTGCACCGGCTGCACACGGTGGCGCAGAGCGACGCGGTCGAGCTGGTGATCGGCGGCGCGATGGCGAGCGAGTCGCGCCAGGATAAGATGGAGGCGTTCCAGAGGTTCGCCACACTCTGGCACGTGGGGCGCGACCTGGCGGACAAGGGGGGGACTGGCGGCGCTACCAAGACGCTCGACAAGTGAGTTTATTGCTTATTGTTTATCATTTATTGTTTATTGTTTATTATCAGTCATTTGTACAATTTATATTGTCAGAAACTATATACTAAAACATATATTTGAAGTTCAAACCGGCACATGCAGAGCAGTGGTTAAAGCGCCCGCTTCATGTGATCCGGGAGGCGAGGGGAATTCCGAATCCAGTTCGATCCTCGCCGCCGTCCGTCTTTACAGGGGTTTTTCATGGTTTCCCTCTGTAGTCTAGGCTAATGCCGGGATGGTTCCTACAATAAGTCGGCCATGACCGCTTCCTTCCCATTACCCAAGAAACCTTCATCTCATCATCCCATCATCTCAATAATCATCCATCCGACGCCATTAGATCTCAGTTATCATAACAGTGCGTCGTTGAACCCTATATAAAAAAAAATGAAGTTCAAGAAACTTACAATATAATTAGCATATTGTATTTTAAGTATTTACTAATTATAAATCATTTCATGTTTGAACACATGATTTCACCATGCTCATTCGTAGAATTCATTCATATTCTGGAATGATCTTAGCTGCGGTAAACTCTCGACAGTCCAAATTCGGTTAATTTGAAATTGGTCGTATTTCTAGCTTGGATGCAATCCCCGGCTGAAGGTCTAGACCAATGACTATTCTTTAAAATGCTGGAATAGCCGTCCAGCATTAAATGTATCACGTTGTATAATGATCTTTTCTTAATTTAATCAAACATTTTCCAGATCTCTCCTGAAAATGCTGGACAACCTCCTCCTGAACGAGAGCTGCCCTCTGAAGCTCCACGCGCAGACGTGGCTCATCCACTCTCTCCTCCGCGGCGACATCGCCCGCATCGTGGACCCCCTCCTCCACATGCTCCTGGACCCTTGCACGGCCCGCATGTCCGTCCTCCACGTCCGCGTCCAGCACTCCAACACGGTCGTCGTGGCCAAGACGCGCGACAACGACTACGACGAGCACGCGGCCACGGCCAAGATCTACGCCATCAGCTCGGAGGATGGCAACGTCATCTACCACGTGCAAGACTCCAACAAGCTGAAGAGGAACAACAACAACCCGGTGAGGGCCAAGAGGATATTCGCCGTCAAGACGCTTGTGGGTCGAGACGACACGCGCCACTTCATCACGGAACGCGGCTCGTATCCGGACGCCGACGACGGCGCCGCGAAAAACATGTCGGTCTTCGTGAACCCGTTCAACGCGTCGAGTACTACGGATTCGACGGAGGACGATTCGGGAAACGACAAGTCTTTCGAGTTCCTCCGCGGAGCAACGCGCATGTCGCGGGACGGCAAGAGGGACTCGGAAGAATCGCCGGCGGAAATCGTCGAATCAGGTTCGACGACGAACGGCAGGGGGATCAAGTTCGAAGCGGCGCGGAAACTGGGCGGAGGGTTCGAGGACGGAGACGACACGACCAGCTACGAACTGTCGAACGTGAACTTCGAGAATTGGTCCGCGGAGGATCTGGAGATGTCGACGCCCGCCGACGAGTTCTTCAACACCGACTCGAGCGTCAGCGTCGTCGAGTCGATCCTCGACGACATACTCGGCGCGGTCGTGGCCAGGTCCGAGTCGAGGAACGACGAGACGAGCGGGAAGGTTAATGTCGGCGTCGGGTTCCACCCGTTGCACCAGCACATGTTGTTGTACTGCGGCGTTTACGACTCGAACCGGACTCTGTACGCGCTGCGAACGTTGCGGAGCGTGCTGTTGACGAACGCGCAGATGTTTTTGTGCGCGGCCGCTACGACCGGAGTTGCCAACTTGAAGAACGGGAATTGTTTGATTACTTTGTTGGCGAGACATAGGAAATCTGTATTCGGTAAGTGATCGCACTCGCACTAGATGTGCCGTAAACGAAAGTAGACACTAGAAAAAACCTGGAAACTAGTATTCTATTCCCGCCATTTCGTTGCGAATTCGCAACGAAAGAAAGTAGAGTTTGGCTCAACTCGTTTTCGCCGCCATATTGCGAAATTACAACATGGACTCCCAGTGATTTTCGGGCCTGTGATTGGCTATCGACTAATTTCGTTTTGTTTTGCAAACATGATTATGGAAAGGCAGCTATACACACATTTCTGGAACCATTTTTTTAACAAATTCTACCGGCACATGCAGCGCAGTGGTTAACGTGCTCGGTTCATGTGATCCGGGAGGCGAGGGTAATTCCAAACCCAGTTCGATCCCTGCTGCCGACCATCTTTACAGGGGTTTTTCATGGCTTCCCTCTGAAGTCTGGGTTAATGCCGGGATGGTTCCGACACAATAAGTCGGCCATGACCGCTTCCTTCCCACTATCCTTCCCATTACCCAAGAACCTTCATCTCGTCATCCCATCATCTCATTAATCATCCATCCGACGCCATTAGATCTGCGCTATCATAACAGTGCGTTGTTAAATCCAATGATGATAATAATAATAATAATTATTATTATAATTTGACAATTTCTTCTCCGCAGGTAAGAGTTTTCACGGCGATGTCGGCAGCATCGCAGAGTTCACGACGGCTTACCGTAGTTCCATGTACCTGGAGGTGTTGATTGCCGTGTGCCTTTACTTTGCCCGGAGCTTCTACCCGAACCTGGGACAAATGAGACTGACCACAGAGGAGATCGCGGGCAACAGACAGGTGAGATCCTAGCGCCACGATACAGGTCAAGGTTCACAGGGAACCTGGGACAAATGAGACTGACCACAGAGGAGATCGCGGGTAACAGACAGGTGAGATCCTAGCGCCACGATACAGGTCAAGGTTCACAGGGAACCTGGGACAAATGAGACTGACCACAGAGGAGATCGCGGGCAACAGACAGGTGAGATCCTAGCGCCACGATCACAGGGAACCTGGGACTAATTACCCGGCGGGTAATTGTTAGATCCAAGCATAGACTAAAGAGATACAACAAAGACAGTTCACCCAACGTTGAATTAAGATTCATCCCCCCCCTCCCCACACCCCTCACCCTGTAGTTCCTGCAATCACCGCTATGAGCGCTCAGAATCGTTTTGGCGATTGTGCGTCAGTCGACAGTTAGATGGATGCTTGCCAAGTCTTCAACGTGACTGCTAGCAGCGCTCTAGGAATGTGTAACGATCTTTGAAGTAACTTCTGGTAATAATGAAAGGGTTTGAATCTCGCGAAGTAACTTACGTGGGACGTCTTGAGTATCTCTTTAGCCAATGATCCAAGTTTCACTTGATAATGATAATAGATCTGCCCGGGTAACTGGCAATGTCCCTACTACGCCTACGTGACGTTGTGTGTTGTTCAGGTCCACCGAGCTGATGATTTGTGTGTTGTTCAGGTCCACCGAGCTGATGATTTGTGTGTTGTTCACCGAGCTGATGATTTGTGTGTTGTTCACCGAGCTGATGATTTGTGTATTGTTCACCGAGCTGATGATTTGTGTATTGTTCACCGAGCTGATGATTTGTGTGTTGTTCAGGTCCACCAAGCTGATGATTTGTGTGTTGTTCAGGTCCAACTAGCGAGCGCCGAGCTTCTGATGCTGATCTGCGCCGAGCTGATCCTGATCGTGCGCGACAGTGGCCGCGGTTTCGCCTGCTACATAGCGGACATGTTGTCGCGCTGTAAGGTGCAGAAAGTCGTGCTGCATTGCGTGTTCTCGAGCGTGTACAACATGAAGACAAACCAGGATCAGGCTGTGGACAAGGTCAGGACGGACATTCTCCTAAAGTGATCTTACACGATCAATTTTACTTGCATGAAATTTCAAGAATTGTACGTAATTGCAAGAAAATTTCAATGGTGAGAAGGCTCTTGCGACTTCTGATGCAAAATTTTCATTCTACAGTGGAACCTCTTTAGTACGTTTTTCAGGGTACCAGATTGAAAAAACTTACTAAAGTGAAAAACTTACTAAAGAAACTATTCAACATGTGGGAGCATATAAATGGGATCAAAAACTAAAACTTACTAAGGTGAAGAATGTACTAACGAGAAACTTACTAAAGAGGTTTTACTGTAGTAGCGAAACCGGTGGCAACATAGCAACGGATCTATTACGTAGTCTCAGCCGGTGACATAGCTTGCTCTAGCGCCCAATACGAAGTTGACTAGGCTATATTCTGAGCGGGAAAAATGACTTTTTGATTTATCTAAATTTTTATAAACCGAAATCATTTTTTTTGGTTCCCTTCGATTTCGAATTAACAAGGGTTTACTATGATACTGAAAACAAATTGAAAATCACGAATTTGCTCTTTTCGAAACTATTGAACCTCAAAACCGTGACCAGCACATTTAGCGCAGTGGTTAGCACGCTCGCTTCTTGTGATCTGGTAGGCGACGGGAACTTCGGACCCAGTTCGATCCCCGCCGCCGACCATCTTTACAGGGGTTTTTCGTGGTTTCCCTCTGTAGTCCAGGCAAATGCCGGGATGGCTCCCACAATAAGTCGGCCACGACCGCTTCCTTCCCACTATCCTTCCCATTAACCAGGAAACCTTCATCTCATCATCCCATCACCCCATTAATCATCCATCCGACGCCAATAGACCTTCTCTGTCATTACAGTGCGTCGTTAAACCCAAAAAAAAAAAAAAAAAAAAAAAAAAAAACGTTATTATTGTTCTCGCTTTAGTTCTCCGAGCGGCATACGCACCAGCGCACGTTCACCGAGGAGATTGTGAGCTTCAACGACCCCGCGTGCGATTGCGCGGACAATGCTGCCGACAGCGTGCCCACCAAGTGTAAATACCAGTGCTCGGAACACTCCGAGGGATTCCAGATACAATTGTTAAGGTTGGTACGCTCGTCTTCGCACCATCGCATTGTCATTCACCTATTCCAATCACTCTTCATTAGGGATATGAAAGTTTGATAATTCAAGTTTGAGTCGAGTTCAAGTTCGAATTGAGAGAAAATCTAGAGGAATTTGATTGGTCAATGTTTACTAGAAGAGGTACCTGTCAAGGAAAACGTTTCTAGTCTCTGTGTTGTTAGTCCTGGCCCTGTTCATGGGGTGGGTTACGAAATGTGATGAATTATCCAGTCCAATTATTCCCAGTTATTCCGTATTCCAGACCGCCAGACTGTGAATACAGTATGAATTGAATCAACTTCCTTAGTGATCATCCTAACTGCACTTCCATGGCTGATCACTCTAACCGCACTTCCATTGCTGATCAACCTAACCTCACTTTCCTTGCTGATCATCCTAACCACACTTCCCTTGGTGATCAACTCAACCTCACTTTCCTTGTTGATCACCCTAACCTCACTTTCCTTGGTGATCACCCTAACCTCACTCCCTTCGGTGATCACCCTAACCTCACTTTCCTTGGTGATCACCCTAACCGCACTTCCATCGCTGATCATCCTAACCTCACTTTCCTTGATGATCCCCCTAGCCTCACTTCCCTTGATGATCGCCCTAGCCTCCCTAGCGCGTGCGTTGAGTGACCGTCTTGTTGCAGACTGCTGCTGGCGCTGGTGATGCTGGAGCACCAGGTCGGGGCCCAGCAAGGGGTGGACGCCAGCGAAGTGCCCGCCGCGCCCGCCGCCGGCTCGGAGTCTCAGCTGCGCTACGTGCCGGGCGTGGCAGTGCCGCAGCAGCCCATGTTCCTGGCGGCCGTACTCACCGCGCTCGAGCTCAAGCACTCTAGGTGAGCGGCTTTCCTGTACGATTCAACGATTCACTGTTTCGGTTTTGTTAGTTTCATTAGAGATTCGTTGAAAATGATTTTTTTGTAATAATTTAATATCATTAATTTTAACGTTATTTGAAGTACTAAACATAAGTGAAATACATTGAAGTACTTGATATATATCCGTAAGATGTGTTGCAACTGGTTTTGACTGTGATTGTATGCATTGCATGAAATAAAATGATGATAATAATAATAAAAATAATTAGACGAGCTTTAGCGAGGATTCAATTTGACGTAGGCCTACTGGAAAAAAGTGGTGTTTGTTTTTATGTTTTTTTTTTTGTTTTTTTTTAATGTTTTTTTGTTCGTTCTCCACAGGTCAAACGGCTACAGCTATCAACTTCAAACTTATTTTCAATATGGTTCCTCATCTAACTTAGATCTGTATAGTTTTGTGGCATTATTGGGTGGTAACTTTTTTTTTATGGATTTTAGAAATTTCAAAAATAGCCTACCCATTAGAATAACATGGCGGAAAAAAAAAAAATATATATATATTTTTCCAAAAAAATGAAATTTCGCGTGAAGTTGAATTACATTTTGATACACATTTCTAAAAAATTTCAGCTTGATCGGGTCAGCCATTTTGAAGAAAAAAAATAAAATGTGCTAAATTGGTACCACTCAAAGCAGTTCTTAACCATTACTACCTATACTATTACTATCCGCTCGTCTAACAACGCATATGGCGTTTTCCTAGTAATAATAATACTGTAATAACTAATATTCAGAGGCAAGCATTTGTGGTCTGAACAATAGACGCAAATTGTTTGTAAAGTGTTTTTTTCTTCAATATGTTTACTGTGTTTGTGTATATGTTTGATGTGGTGATGTAATGTATATCTCTCTGCCTCCAGACACCTGCACCAACAGTGGACCACGCTCGTGACCTCTGCCCTGCCCTTCATGGGCCCCTCGTTGACCCACGTCGTCATGAAGGTCATCACTCAGCTGTGCGTCAACGTTGAACAGCTCACAACGTGCTACGCAGCCACCCAGGAATCCAGCAGGTGCGTACGTTTTCACTTTATCAAGTTGGCTGACGAGACGTGAGCGAATCGTCGCCGTGGCTAAGTCAACTATCGCTAGCGGTAGTAACTGAAGTCACTGTTGGGCGTGGGTTCGAGTCCCGCGTAAGGCATGGGTTTTTGTAAACGTCCTTTCAACTATCATCACTTCATTGTTCCATTATCATCTGCTCATTTGTACTCCCGTATAACCTAGCTGTTAATGGGGTCGTTACAATATAAAAAAAAAAAAAAAAAAAATCTCCATGACTGAGTTGTTTGAGACTTTTGCGACCCGAATATGAGGTATTAGATATCAGGTTTTTTCGTTGCGTCGTTTGAGTTAAATTCTTACTCGACGTTTCGGTCTCCATGTTGAGTCCTTTCTCAAGAGTTAGTCTGGTTCAGAAGAATAGAACCGTCTCAGAAGAAAGAGACTGACTAAGTCTTTTCGGCATCATCCCATTTCAGTGAAATCGCGTTTCATCGACTTTGCTGTGAATACTGTAAAATAAGTCGATGAACTGGGATTTCACTGAATCGGGATCTCGATGTAACAGGATCTCGATGAAACGAGATCTCTATGAAACGAGACAGTCGATGAAACGAGACAGCTAAGTAAAAGGCTGAAAGTCGATGAATCGGGATTTCACTGAAATGGGACGTAGCCAGTCCTTTTTCAAGAGTTAGTCTGGTTCAGAAGAATAGAACCATCTCAGAAAAAAGAGACTGACTAAGTGACAGTCTCTTTCTTCTCGTTCTATTCTTCTGAACCAGACTAACTCTTGAAAGGTCTCAACATGGAGACCGAAACGTCGAATAATAATTCAACTCAAACGACGCGACGGAACAACCCACTATATAATACATCATCTCCACTGTTTTATTTGCAGCGTTTGTTGCCTGCCGGTGGACTACACAGTAACCCAGCTGGAGGCGTTGACCGTTCTCTGCCACTACTGCCTTCTCGACTCGGCCCAGCAACAGTCGCACGCGTTCAGTCAGCTGTCGGCCGTCGCCGCGCCCTCCATCGCCGGCGTCAACCCCGGCCAGATCTTCAACAACCTCGTGCACGTCTTCATGGCCACGCCCCTCAACCAGGTGAGGACACGCGGAGGGACGGAGAAGGTAGCGACTGTACTAAAAAACTACGGTCCTGAGAATCAACGTTTTTTTTTTTTCAAGTCCCGACTTTTAGTTGAGTGGCATTGTCAAATCGAGTTCGCCTACGGACACCTTGACCTGCCCGTCAACTTTTTAAAATAACTGTCGTAAAAAGCAACTGACGTGAACTTCTATGAATGAATGGAATGAATGAGAGTAAAAACTAAACTAGGCAAACGCAGAATATGCATTGTACGATGAGCGAGATGTCTATATAAAGTATAATCAAAAACTCTACACACACCATGATCATATAAAATGTATTTCATTCGATACCAATGAATCTAGAGAGCCGTGAATTAACAATTTACAACATTTATCTGCTATTATTTCTATCTATTCGATGAATAAAAAACACGTATCACATTATTTTCTTCGAAACGGCTGGTCCGAATTGCATGCAAATTTTTAATTAGGTGTATAATTTCCGTGTTTACGTTTGAGGAAAATTTGAATTATATTGGAGAGATTTTATTTTTCAATTTTTTCTGCCCGACCTAATCTTATGGGGTTTTTTAGAAACTTCTAGATGATGTTTCTCAAAAATGGTCCAACAGATTTGACCCCAAAACTATAGGGTTCTGAGTTGGATAAGTTTGCGTATAAAAAAAAAAGTTTTGTGTCGATCGGTCAAACCCTGCGACCTGTGCAGTGCCCACAAACAAACGAACAAACAGAAAAAAAAAAAACAGACAAAGCTTCGTAAGGGTTGCATGGAAATCTTCGCTAACGCTCATCTAATAATAATATGTATACATGGTTGCGTGTTCCAGGAGTCTAACGGCTCCAAGGACAAGACGGCTGCGTTGGAGGCTCACCTGGCTGCCCGCCGTACGGTCCTAGGCAACCTGCCACGCATCATCGCCAGCGTCGCCGTTCTCTGGCAGACCATCATCACCGACAAGGACTGGTAAGTTCAACGGCCCGTATAACCTGGCTGTTGGTGGGGTCGTTCAGCAGCACTAGGAAAACGCCATACATGCGTTGTTAAACGACCGGATAGTAATAGTATGGGTAAACTAAAAACCTATTCGAGTGGTACCACTTTAGTACATTTTATGTTTTTTCTTCAAAATAGCTGACCCGATCAAGCTGAAAATTTCCAGAAATGTGTATCAATATGTAATTCAACTTCACGCAAAATTTCATTTCTTTGGAAAATAAAAATTATTTCTTTTTTTTTCTGCTGTGTTAATCTAACGGGTATTTTTGAAATTTCTAAAATTCATAAAAAAAAAATCCACCCAATAATGCCACAAAACTATACCTACAGATCTAAGTTAGATGAGGAACCATATTGAAAAAAAGTGTGAAGTTGATAGCTAGCCGTTTGACCTGTGGAGAACCGACAAAAAATCATGAAAAAAAAAAAAAAAAAAAAAACGAACACCAATTTTTTTCACTCTGTCAAATTAAGTCCTCGCTAAAGCTCGTCTAGTTAAAATCAAATCTATGTTGACTTTTTTGTCGACTAATGGATTTATTATAGGCCTACACGTGGATTGTTATTTGTAATTTTGATTTTTGATACAAACTGATTTGTGATCAATCAAGCATAAAAACATTTCTCATTCATCATTATACACAGATCTGGGTGTTTCTAACTATAATAAATTGCTAATAAGTAATAACGTAACGCCGTGTTTTCTCGTTTGTCTCAGGGAGCATCAGAGCAACGTGCTCGGCAATCCTCGTGTCGTCAAGCATCAGCTGTTGGAGTTCCTGAGCCCGATATCGCTCCACCACGGCGTCAACTTCTTGGCGGCCATCGCCGTCGCCTGGCAGGACAGGAAGCCTACCGCCAATAGGAAGGTAGGCACATTCACGGAATCTTACATAGAGTTTCGCTGGCTTCTGTCTGTGCTCAATCAGTTCCTAACGGTCCAAGACATTCTGGGGGACAACGGAAGGTGAGAGGGAACTTACGCGTAATTGGGTTAGTGCGTAGCGAGGCTGTGCGTCCAAGGTATGTGCAGTGCAAAAGCTCACATCTCAAAGATAATTTTATGATCTTTAATTAAATGAGCGTAGCGAAGATTTTCATTCTATATAGGCCTACCAAAAAAAAGTTGGCTTGGTTTTTATGTTTTTTTTTTTTTTTTTTTTTTTTTCTTGTAATTTTGTACGCGGCATACAGGTCGGGAAAAAGATCAATCAAATTGAAACTTTTTTCAAAAATTGGTTCCACACTAGAATAGGTTGGGATTGTTTTTCAGAAAAATCGGTCAAACGGTTTTTCCGGAAAAAGATTTGGAAAGTAGGCCTATAGAAAATCCCCATAAGGATAATCCAGGGGAGAAATACTTGGAACACGAAAAATTTTCAAAATCTCTCAAATTTATACTGAATGTGGACAGAACTACTGGTATCATACATATTTTAAGCGATTAATCGGATGTGAAATAACGAAGAAAACGCATTTTTAATGTACTTTTTCACACATCAATAAAAGCAATTAAGAAAGAAATTAAGAAACTATTAAATGTGAGCAACAAGTGTCACCAATAAATTAAAACGATTAAAATCTGTGATGGATGTCAAGAATGCACTGGTACCATTGTTGGGAAACCAAGGTTTATATACCAACAGACAGCCGCGGTTCTTAAACCTTTGAAGTGATCTATGGCCTGTATATGTACATTGAGCTGACCAGATGTTCTTAATTCTACATTTCCATACTTCTAAGCTCATCTCACAACGCATATAAGGCGTTTTCCTAGTTGTAGAAACCATCACTACATCTTGACTAAACTGTGTCGAGACCAGAACTATTGCTCGAATGATTGTGTTAAGCGTTTCGAGTGTTTTGATTGGTCAGGTGATTCCCGTGGCGACGCCCAGTCAGCAAGTGCTCGTCTACCTCGTGAGCGCGTTACGCGTCATGCCGATCGACACGCTCGTGCAGACGGTGCATCAAGTGGTAAAGCAGCCGCCTCCCATACAGGGCGCCACAAAGGTGAGTGGTGACAGTGATGATTGAGGTTAGGTAGGTAATGTTTTTGTCCTGTGAAATTTCTGAAGGGGAGGAGCCAAACCTCCCACTGTACCGGTCGCTTCAGAACTAGAAGTTCAGGTCAGTAGGTTTTTAGTAGGGTTGCCAGTTGATATTCGATATATCGATATGTATCGATAATCACTTGTTTGATATGTTAATCGAATGTGTTTTTAGTATTAATTTATCGATATAGTCGATTAAATCCATAATCAACGTGTATTTCATCATTTTTATATGATTGTTTGGTGTTTACTTCCAAAATTATCCAATGAAAGAGTAAGGCGGGAACATTTCTGTAACACGATTGGTGTTAAAAGTGAACTGCTTGTCAATGACTTCAATGTTGGAAGTGGTGTGATTTATGGTGGTAGGAAAGGGAAGAGAAGAAGGGGAAGCTGACACCACTATAATAACTATATGGGTCACATGCTATTCAAATTGATAATCGATATAATCAATCATCAATCACTTCCGCATATAAGCCGAGGGTGACTTTTGGACCCGCAATTTCGAGAAAAACCCTCGGCTTATATTCGGGACAATAAGGTACTTCAAATGCCGAGTTTGAATTACCTATGTAGGCGTAGATAACCAGATATTCCCATATCTCAGGAGTTGTATCTCAATCATGAGCTACTTCAAATGCCGAGTTAGAAATAAAGTGCGTTTCCCATATACGCGTAGATAACCAGATATTCCCATGTCTCAGGAGTTGTCTCTTGATCATGAGCTACTTTAAATGCCAAGTTTGAATTACCGAGCGTTTCTCATGTCTCAGGAGTTGTCTCTCGATCATGAGCTACTTTGAATACCGAGTTTGAATTACCGAGCGTTTCCCATGTCTCAGGAGTTGTCTCTCGAGGTAAGCGTGCTGGAGCTGTTCTACTGCTACATCCAGACGGGGCCTCAGCTGGCCGAGTCGTGGCCGTCGCTGCTCGGGCTGCTGCGCGACGGCCTGACCTTGACCCCGCCGGCCCAGTTCCTCATGCTGGCCATCCTCAACCAGTTCATACAGAAGTGTCCGCCATTGCCTGACAAGAAGGACCATAGGTAAGGGGCGTTCGGGTACCCAAGATTTCGGGTCGGTTCGGGTTTTTTTTCCAACCCGACCCGATCTGTTACTCATGTAGCATGACTTCCAGCGCATGGGAATAGCCCGATACAACACCTATACTATTGTAGACCCGTGGCACCAGGCCATCATTATTAGTTTACTAGGAAAACGGCATATATGCGTTGTTAGACGAGCGAATAGTAATAGTAGGCCGTATGGGTAAAAAATGGGTAAAAACTGCTTCGAATGATAGCACATTTTATGATTTTTCTTCAAAATGGCTGACCCTATCAAGCTGAGAATTCTCAGAAATGTGTATCAAAATGTAATTCAACTTCATGCAAAATTTCATTTTTTTGGATTTTTTTTTCTGCTATGTTATACTAATGGGTATTTTTGAAATTTCTGAAATTCATTAAAAAAAAAGTCACCACCCGATAATGCCACAAAACTATACAGATCTAAGTTGGATGAGGAACCATATTGAAAAAAGTTTAAAGTTGATAGCTGTAGCTGTTTGACCTGTGCAGAACCGACAGAAAAACATGAAAAAAAACAAAAAAACTTGAAAACGGACACTAGTTTTTTCAGTAGGCCTATGTCAAATTGAATCCTCGCTAAAGCTCGTGTAATTACGTTGAAAATGAAAGTTGGAAAAATAATATGTTCCACCAAGAATTTTTCCCCCCAAGATTTCAAACGATCTCTGTTTCAAACTTTAATCTCGGTTTTCCCCTCATCCCAACATCTCATCTACAGTAGACATATGTTCTATCGGCGATTCTTCAACGCCCGAAGCACGCAATACAACGGTTGATACATGCCCGTATATTGCGCGGTCTAGATCAGAGATTACCTAACGCCCTCTTTCTCCCCGTTGTTTCAGAGATCTCCAGGACATCACTGCCAAGCTGGTGGAGTCCTGTACACAGATTGCCGGAGCATGCCTGGAGCAGACCAACTGGCTCCGGAGAAATCTGGCTGTGAGTGAAACGACACAGTGTGCACGATTATTTGGGTTGTTTCGCGCAGTGTGGCGTTACCTTGGGTGGTGAAGGGGGGGGGGGGCTGGTAAACAGACAGCCAGCGACCTACATAAAGCAGTGGAGTTATACGGTGAAACCTCTATCCATCGTTTTCCAAGTGACCAGGAAAATAAAACCATCCATCCAGGAAAATTTAGCATTGATTATATGGGAGTGGGGTGAGAAGAAATTAATGATACACACAGGAAAACGACGAATCTGGGAACGATGAACAGAGGTTTCACTGTATTTCATCCTGGTCGATTCACCGAGCTGCCGAATGTTCCAGGTACGAGAGGACGACCTGTCGGTGACGGGCACCAAGCTCGACGGTATCGTCAACTCGATGGCGCAATACAGCGTGCAGGCGCAGTCGGTCCTGGCCGAGCTCCTCGCGCCACTTCTCGACGTCAGCTACGGCAGCCAGGAGAAGGAGAGGGTGGTGGCGCTACTGACAGCGCTCATGGCTAATATAGTGCCTTATCTCAAGAACCATACGTGAGTTGATAATCGCTGCGTTCTTATCGACGGGGCCGTATTTAGGCGTGGGCGAACCAGGCAGTCGATTGGGGCGGCATTTCTTCGAAGGTTATGAAGACCCTTGTTAATCTATACTTGGTTAATCTGAAATTTGACGTATTGCGAACTTGAAATCGGTCCCCGGCTGAAGGTATAGGCATTTCAATTTATTTCAAAATGATATTTCGTCCCTTCAATTGCTTCAACATTGATTTTGGATTGGCTTATTCAAAATAGTTCGAGTGAATTCCTTGAATTTATCATTGATTTACCAATTTCTATCGTTTTTATTTGATGTGTAACAATGAGTGGAAGAACGCTCAGCTGTTCCATGCTTTGTGTACCGTATGTGGCCGGAAGCAATCGACCTTGACGAAGTTTGACCTCGGAACACTCGTTCGTCCGACTCGGGACGGCCGAGCGCCAATAGAAACAGGCCATATGAGGATCGCGCGTCACGGAGATAGTCGAGTACACACGAGTACACCTTAGCAACTAATCTATTACGTAGTCTCAGCCGGTGACATAGCTTCCTCTAGCGCGCAATACAAAATTTACTATATTCCAAGCGGAAAAAATGACTTATTTATTATTATTTATTTATTATTGTTTCTATACAGTGTAATACATTATAATACACTGTCTACAGGTAGTGAGAATAGAGCAGGAGCCCCGTAACAACATATGCCGCACTAACTGCATAATAATATCAATTACCGTATTGTCCCGAATATAAGCCGACCCCGAATATAAGCCGACCCCCAAACTTTTAGATTGACAATTGAAAAAAGGGTTTATCTCCTTCCCACGTAAATCATCACTCTTCCGAGTTAGAATTTAGTCAATTTCGTATTGCGCGCGTGAGGAAGCTATGCCAACTGCGTGTGAGAAACCGTTGTCAGGGGCCTCACGACCGTGTGTACTCGGCTAGTGCCGATGACGCGCGATCGTCATATGGCTCGCCCACTCGTCAAGGTCTGACAAGACAATGCAGCTAACAGCTCAACGTGCCTTTGTTTATTGCTGCGCGTCAAATAAAATTGATGGATAATGGGAAAATGATGCTTCTTCGTGGTAAAACATTTATTAAACGTGTTTTTAGTGGAATATTTTGCAGTTTCAAGTTGATTCCATTGTTAAGAGTGTGCATGTGTAGTGCGCCCAATTATATTTAGTAAAAAACGTGTTTTTGACCGATTTTAGGCCGAGATCCGCATATAAGCCGAGGGTGACTTTTGGACTCGCAATTTCTAGAAAAACCCTCGGCTTATATTCGGGACAATACGGTATATAAATTATAATGAATTGAGAAAAAATGAATTGAGAATAAAAATAACTAAATATGAAATACAAATGCCTAAAATAATGCCTAATCTGAAATATATGAAGTTCAAAGTATCAAAAGTTTGAAATATATAAAGTTTAAAGTATCTAATTAAGTAAAAATGTTCTGACTTATGACTTCTGACTTGAATGACTTATGGGTAATCCGAATTTTTATAAACCGATATCATCTACTTTAAGGTCCCTTTGATTTTGGATTAACGAGGGTTGGCTAAGAATAAACCAAGTAACTAAGCGATTTGTCTTGTGTTGTTTGCAGTGTCCGTAACGTGTGCAGTTTCCACGCGTGCTCGCAGCTGTTGGCCAGCCTGAGCAGCTACCAGTACACGCGGAAGGCGTGGCGGAAGGACGTGTTCGACCTTCTGCTCGACCCCGCCCTCTTCCAGATGGAGCCCGACTGCCTGGCGTACTGGAAGACCATCGTCGACAACCTGATGACTCACGACAACACCACGTTCAGGGACCTCATGAGTGAGTACACGGGCCAACGAGGGGTTTACAACTTGGCGTTTTAGTGTGTAGGCCTACTCGATTTTTCTTTTTTCATTTTTCTCATTTTTTTTTCATTTTTTTTCTTTCATTCTAGTGATTTTTGGGGATCTATATTTTATTTTTTATTTCTCCTGGATTTTCCGTTTTTTTTAATTTCTTATAGCCTACATTCTAATTTTTTCCTTGCTTTTTTTTTCCATTAGGCCTATTTCTATCTGTTGTTTTTTTCATATTTCCCTTGCTTTTTCATAATTTTTTTCATAGTGCACGCCTGATTTTTCAGGCGTTAACACCCTTTGCTATAATAATAATAATAATTTCATTAATTTATTTTGTCCTTTTCATTCCCAAACAAGATAAAAGACAGTAAAATATTTTAGATAAAATAAGTGGGAAAATCGCCCTTGTGGTGCCCCGTCCAAACGATCTTACTCTCATCCTTAGCCTTAATTGGGGAACAATGATTTTGTATCAAGTTTCGATGTTATTAAAAAAAAAAAAAACTTCACCGACGCCAATAGATCGTAGTCATCAGTACAGTGCGTCATTAAACCCAATATGAATGAACAAACAAAATATCGTCACAGTATCTCTAGAAAGTACAGATTTGTTTACACCGCTCTTATTTCGCTCCGTTCTCGTTTCAGCCCGAGTGAGCGTGGCTCAGAGCAACTCGCTCAGCATCTTCTCGAGCCGAGAGGCCGAGTACGAGGTGCGGGCTCAGCTGCTGAAACGTCTTGCCTTCGTCATCCTGTGCTCGGAGATCGACCAGTACCACAAGTACATGCCCGAGATTCAAGGTAAGCTTGCTGTCATACATTAACCTCATTTCTTGACCACCAGGTGAAAATCATGAACTCGGGAAAATAACCTACAAACCGGCATATGTAGCACAGTGGATAACGCGCTCGCTTTGTGTGATCCGGGAGGCGAGGGGAATTCCGAACCCAGTTCGATCCCCGCCGCCGACCATCTTTACAGAGGCTTTTCATGGTTTCCCTCTGTAGTCTAGGCTAATGCCGGGATGGTTCCTACAATGATTCATCTATGACCGCTTTCTTCCCATTTTCCTTCCCATTACCCAAGAACCTTCATCTCATCATCCCATCATCTCATTAATCATCCATCCGACGCCATTAGATCTGCGCTATCATGCCTGAGATTCAAGGTAAGCTTGCTCCTTATCGCACCTGTTCTCCCCCTTGTTGTAGAGCGCCTGGCGGACAGCTTGCGCCTGCCGCAGGTGGTGCCGACGATCCAGGCGCAGGTGTTCCTGTGCTTCCGCGTCCTGCTGCTGCGCATGTCGCCGCAGCACGTCACGTCGCTGTGGCCGATCATCATCTCCGAGATGGTCCAGGTGTTCCTGCACGTCGAGCAGGAGCTGGCCGCGGACTCGGAGCAGTTCAGGTAATACAAGACGTCAGTTCTGTGCACAAGTGAATTGAGTGGGGGGGGGTTGATTCCTTCCCTTTACAAATTATTACTTCCCATGGTCATGGCAAGGGGTTAACAACTTGAAAAATCGAGTGTCCACTTTGTAAAAGAAAAATAGATAGAGATTACAAAAAAATTATAGAAAAATGAAAAAATCGAAGAAAATTTTTGAAAATTACAAGAAATCAAAAAAGTCACGGAAAATCGAAAAAATCAAGAAAACCACGAAATGTAAAAAATTCGAAAAAAATCAAGGAGAATGAAAAAATCAAAGAAAATGGAAATAATTGGAATAAATCAAGAAAAAATAAATAAAACCCCACCAAAAATCAGAAAAATCGCGAATTATCTCAAGAATAGAGAAAAAAAAGAAACGCACACGAAAATTAAAATAAAAAAGAATCCGAAAGTGTCAAATTGTTAACCCCTTGTGTCAAGGTTAGATGGGTGGTAAGGTTTGTGTCAAATGAAATTTCTGAAGGGGAGGAGCCAAACCTCCCACACCAACCTCTGTACAGGTCGCTCAAGAAGTAGAAGCGTAGCTGGATAGCTGGTTTTTAGGACAGTTGGTATTCAGGACAGTCGAGTTTTCAGACAGTTGGTTATACCATATAAAATCCACATAATTCGAACTGTGAACATTTCTATCTCGTGAAAAATATTTTTCAATTTTAATATAATTTGATTTAGGCATAGTAATTATTTAAAGAACGCGTAGTGGGAAACCAGTTGACTGATCTCATCCCTACGCGGAAGATTTTATTTTTCAATTTGTATGTTAGGCCTACTTAACGACCCCACCAACAGCTAGGTTACACGGGGGTACGAATGAGCTGGTTATAATGAAACGATGAAGTGATGATAAGTGATGACAAACACTCATGCCTTATGCAGGACTCGAACCCACACCCAATCTGACTCCAGTTCCTACTGCAGTGAGATGGTTGACTGAGCCACGGGGGTGGCTGCGGAAGAAATGTTTTGGTGTGATTTGCTGTTGCTATTTGTCTGCTTGGGATCAGGTTGCTAGTGCGTGCTAGAGTACAGTGCTGAAGTCCCCACTAACAAATACGACCTTGAATAACACTGACATGAAATATTTTGTTGTTTTACTACGAACTAGCCTAACCTCCCGTGTTTCAAACAGGGGTCAACATAACCGTTCCTGAATGTCATCGCTATTAATTACTTTACCTTACTTTAACTGTTCCAATCTGGCCCGTTGACAAGATACTGTACTAGAAAAATATCATTTCCAGTCTTTTAGAAATTTGCATTCACCGTATTGTCCCGAATATAAGCAGAGGGTTTTTCGAGAAAGTTAGAGTCTAAAAGTCACCGTCGGTTTATTTGCGGATCTTGGCCTACGATCAGTTAAAAATACGTTTTTCACTGATTATATTTGGACGTAGGTACTACACTTGCATGCTCGTAACAAGGAAACCAACTTGAAACCGTGAAATATTCCAATAAAAACAAGGTTAATAAATGTTTTATCATGAAGAAGCATGATTTTTCTAATTTCCATCATTTTTATTTGACGCGCAGTAATAAACAAAGGCACGTTGAGCTGTTAGCTGCATTGTCTTGTCAGACCTTGACGAGTAGGCGGGCCAGAAGACAATCGCGCGTCATCGGCACTAGCCGAGTACACACGATCAGTGAGGCTCGTAGCAACGGTTTCTCACACGTAATTTCGGTCGGTGGTATAGCTACATACAAATACGAATAGACCCTATGACTAAATTCTAACCCCTAAGAGTGATGATTTACGTGGAAAAGGAGAAAAATCCTTTCTTCAATTATTGATCTTAAAGTTTGGGGGGTCGGTTTACAATATATTCGGGACAATACTATCATTGGAAATACACTGACGAATAACAAACTTTAAACCATAACACCGTCAAATACTATATTACCCCTTGACATATTCAAATCCCATCGTAGCATCAAACTAATCAGCTGTTCAGGTTCAGATAAATAATTGTGTTCCGATATGTTTTTTGTGTGCCGTGTGTTTGTCTAATGTGTTTGTTTGTTTTTGTTCTCCTCTTTTACCTTTGCATAATCCTCCTCGTGGTGATGGTGGCTTGGGGTGTGCAGGAGAAACAACAGGTAACAACTTAGCGCACGTGTATTCAGTAATCGAACATACATTCAAGTGGAAGTATGCCTTCTCAATATTTCCAATATACAGTGAAACCTCTATCCATGGTTTTTCAAGGGATCAGGAAAATAAAATAGGAAAACCATCCATCCAGAAAAATTTAATATTGATTGTGTGAGAGTGGGGTGAGAAAAAATGAATGATACAACCAGGGCAACGATGGATCCGGGAACGATGCGTAGAGGTTTCACTGTATTTGAAGCACGATGTGGTGATATCAACAGACTTTATCGTAATACCCACTCGCGTCTCCCAAGTGAAGTATTTCCGGGGTCAGAATCTGAGTCTATGGTCCCATTTGCCTGTAGTGTGTAGGGGTGTGCTAATCCATTTTTTTTATTCTGAACCAAATCCGAACCAAATCTTCATCAAAATTACCGAATCCGAAACCGAATCTTCATCAAAATTACCGAATCCGAACCCGAATCTTTCTAACATGCATTGTGAAGCGTAATAATGGGACAAACGACACTGCTGATCAAGTTATACTTGGTCCAGGAAGTGAAAATCTTATATCAGCATTCTCATAATTACCCCTGCATAAAACATTTTACGCAGCATAAGTCTAACCATTACAGCAATTGTCCTTTAAACTTGAAAATAGGCCTACATTGAAAATACTTGAAAAACAAGATTTGAAGTTTTCAAATCTTTTATGTTGGACCAAATCCGAATCTGAAAGTGGATTCGGATTCGCTGAGAAAAACATGGATTCGCACACCCCTAGCTAGCGCACATATCAAACTGATGAAACTGTAATTACTATGTATTATTAACTATGAATCGAACCATATTCAACTATAAGTTCATTGATTCTAATTTGAAATAATAATAAAATGGGGTGATAAGATTGCCCTTGTGGTGCCCCTTCCAAACGATCGTATTTTCATCCTTAGCCTTAACAGGTGAACAATGATTTTGTATCAAGTTTCGATGTTATTCAAAAATTAGAAAAAAAAATATATATATGTATTCAACAACAATGCCATAAACGGCTCCGAAGAATTAAATGCTAGGCTGTTGTTTTTCACGATAATGATAGATTTTGTCAGAGAGTGTGTGAGAGTGTGTGTGTGTGTGAGAGAGAGAGAGAGGAGCCGTTGCAATGTGATGCGAGCATGGTTTCAGCTCTCATATCCGTCTGATGTCTGCTCTTGACTCGTCCTGGGTTGTGAACAGCAGCAACGGCCTGCACGCTCACGGCCACCCGCACTGGCTCCACCTCCAGCTGGCCGCGGCCAAGCTTCTCGACGTCGCCGTCCTGCTGCCCGCGCACCATCTGCCGCAGTTCCAGATGTAAGGCAATCCACGAACACGTTGTATTTCATTAGATTAGGAAAACGCTATATATGCGTTGTTAGACAAGCGGATAGTAATAGTATGGGTAAAAACTGCTTCGAGTGGTACCAATTTAGCACATTTTATGTTTTTTCTTCAAAATGGCTGACCCGATCAAGCTGAAAATTTCCAGAAATGTGTATCAAAATGTAGTTCAACTTCACGCAAAATTTCATTTTTTCGGAAAATAAAATTTCCTTTTTTTCCGCTGTGTTATTCTAATGGGTATTTTTGAAATTTATCAAATTCATAAAAAGAAAAGTTAGCACCCGATAATGCCACAAAACTATGCAGATCTAAGTTAGATGAGGAACCATAATGAAAGAAAGTTTGAAGTTGATAGCTGTAGCCGTTTGACCTGTGGAGAACCGACAAAAAAACATGAAAAAAAAATGAAAACGAATACCAATTTTTTTCAGTATGTCAAATTGAATCATCGCTAAAGCTCGTCTATCTAGATTTGAGTGGTTTGAGGCTTTCGCGACCCGAATATGAGCTATTAGATACTAGGTTTTTCCGTTGCGTCATGTGAGTTAAATTCTTACTCGACGTTCCGGTCTCCACATTGAGACCTTTCTCAAGAGTTAGTCTGGTTCAGAGTCTGGATCTCCACTTGTCGTTGATATCGTTATCGTTGCGCAGGTATCGTTGGGCGTTTGTGGGCGACGCGGACTCGACGGGCGTCAACAACAACGGCAACGAGGACGAAGCGTTGCGTTCGACCGACTTCGTGCCGCACGTCGTCAGGATCGCGCGGCTCATGGACACGAAGGTAACTTGGCAAGCTCCCTCTCGACTTGATTGACAGTCCATGGGAGTCGATTTAGCGGAATATCAGGTTTTTGGGGATCATTTTTGAACGGTATGGGATATCGAAATTCTGAAGATGATGGAACACAGATATTTGCAATACCTTCAAGATGGTGTACGTAATAACTATTGATATCACATCGCATGATTGTCAGGAGTATACTCCTAGGAAATGTGTATTTTTAAGCGTATACGCCTGACAATCAGGCAATTTGATATGAATAGTTATTACTTTTGCGTTTCATGTTGCTTAACGACCCCACCAACAGCTGGGTTATACGGGGGAACGAATGAGCAGATGATAATGAAACGATGGAGTG
This sequence comes from Brachyptera putata, assembly GCA_907164805.1. Classification (NCBI taxonomy): domain Eukaryota; kingdom Metazoa; phylum Arthropoda; class Insecta; order Plecoptera; family Taeniopterygidae; genus Brachyptera; species Brachyptera putata. The sequence goes on from OU015473.1 coordinate 3,465,031, forward strand.
AAGATAGGTGAAAGGACATTTACAAAAACCTATGCCTTATGCGGGACTCCAACCCACGCACAACGGTGACTTCAGTTACTACCGCTAGCGATAATTGACTTAGCCACCGGGGCGACTTTTAGTTATTACTTATACCATCTTGAGGGTATTGAAAATATCTGTGTTTCCTCGTTTTCAGAATTTCGATATCTCATACCGTTCAAAAGTTATCACCAAAAACCTGATATTCCACTAACTCGACTCCCATGGACTCTTGAGAACGTTTGGGTGTCTGTTTAGCAAGTTATGAGTTTTTTGATAATAACTTTTGAACCGTGTGAGATACCGTATCAAAATTGTAATACGGGTAAAACACAAACGAAGGGTATACGGGAAAAACGATACAAGTCACATTTAATAAAAAAATGAGTCAGATGTGCCTAGGATGTGCTATACATCTCCTAGGTACAAAATTAAAAACCTGTTTTTTTCGCATATCAGTAGCGACTTCTGGACCATAAAATTCAGGAAAAAATCACGTTTTATATTCGGGACAATATATACAACAGAACTAAGAAACAAAAATCTAAACAAAAATTAAACTCGAACTCGAAGATTTGAGTACTCGCTCACCCCTAGTGTCAACGCGTAATAACAGTTTCACGAGATAATAATGTTGTTCCCTTGACGCAGTACGCGTGCCCGTTTGTGTCTCTGTCCCGGGCGCCGGGCCACCTACTGCTGGCGGCGGGCGCCGTCAAGTCGCTCGAAGAGCTGCGCCCGTTCTTCTCCGCCCTCAGCGTGCAGACCGACCAGACGGGCGCGGTGTCCATCGAACACCTCGAGCGCGTCGTCGAGACCGACTTCCTCGAACGGCTGCCGGCCAAGTGAGGCGATAACCGGCGGTTAGGGTAACCAGGAGAAGCCTGTTCGTAGTAACGAACGCCTAATGAGATGGACGTCTCTTCCTTCTTCGTGATACAGTCCCACAGAGAAATGTATTACGCCCAAAGCACCTTTTTACTAAGACTCGCAGAGAAACTTTTCATGTTTTGTACTTTTTTTGGATGCTATTTTGCTGCCTTTCTTAGTTTTCACGATATCTTTTTTTCAATATAATCTGATATTCGTATGTGCTGTGAATGAAATCAAGGTAGGCAATAACTAGAAGTAAACAACAAAAACTACAACTGCGACTACAACTGCGACTACAAGTAACGGAAAACTGAACTGAGCTGGAGGAACTGAGTAAGTGAACTACAAGTTATTGTGCTCAAGACACATTCCTTTCTTTTAGAATGTGAAATAGTTGGATATTTATTGAATTTTAGGTGAATCTCATTTTATTTTAATATTTTTTACTCTATTGAAAACGGACAACAGTATTACCGGCCGATCCTTCCAGGGACCGTTCCGCAAAACAAGTACAGTCCCGTATGAGTGGTCACCCTACTCGAGGCACCTTGTGAAACAAGCGGTGGGATTGGAAAGGGAAAAAGGCTGACCGCTCATTGTGCGGTATCGCTCGGTGCCCAAGTGGGAGAGAGAGGGGAGGGGAAGAAAGAGGGGTGTATCCCTGGCTAATAACGACGATAATCGAATTCATATAGCTGACTTTTCGTTGATATATCACGCCCGAGATTGAACGCTGGCGGTATCTACGCACATGACGTGTAACCACCGGCGATAAGGTGACGACGATCTTTTATTTTCGCAACGATTGTAAATATCCACCCTACCTTTTTATCCATTTTCCGGTAGTCGAACAATCCGGGGTCGAGTTAAATGCCTATGTAAGAACGACCTTGCCGTAAGTACAAAGTATTCCTTTTAAATACAATTAAAATACATTTTTTCGAATGAAAAATGTGTGATTTTTTTTAGTTTTGTGCCAGCAATAATTGGCCAGGTCGTAGGCGTATTGAATGCGCTGTTTGGTGATAATACCGCCGTACGTACACGCAAGTGGAACGCGCTCGCAAATATCAGACATATCCCAACTTTGAAACGTTGATCGTAACTTGAAAAAAAGCTTTCGCCGCCGATGTGCATATAATTATTCAAAATGAATATGTATTGCTAGGTTCATACCAATGTAAAATATTATTGTATAAAGATTAGCAAAAAAATGTAATAATTAAGTCAATTATTAATTTATTGTACAAATATAATCTCGTGGAAGAGTTGAGGGAAATGAGAATTTCAAAAAACAAATCATAATAAGGCATAGGCATCCTTGTTTATAGGCCTGAAGAAAGAGATAGAACATGGATAGACTGTTCGATGATTCATTGTTGCAGCAACAATTGTTGGTAAGGATTATTGTTGTTAACAATTAAGGATGAACTAGTGGGAAGGCGGACCTTAGATTAGTAGCCTGTGTCGGACGTTTTTGCGATCCACAAATGAATAGGAACCGTGTAATGTTCGAGTGATTGTAGAATACGTTAAGTTCCAGCAAAACTGTTTGTGTAAATGATTTGTGAATATTGCAAGGTAGGCTTATTGTATCAATGAGAGATAATTGAACCAAGTGGCAATATTAATTGATAATAAATATTAAAATATAGTAGTAGCCTACTTTTAAGACTAAACAGTTGTTATTTTATATTGTTCAAAGTGAAGTGCAATGATTTAATATGTTTTATAATCTCATCCAGGATTGAGTATGATAGATTTAATTAATTATTTTTGTACGCTTGCTCTTTTGCGAATAAGCAGTGCTGACGTTACAAAGTCAACGTCGGGTTCGACTTACGTGTAAGTACGGCGGTAGCCGCGTAGCGTATACCGTTTGTCGGTTCTCAACGACTGATTTATATAAAAGTGAAGAGTTATAATCTGTCGATTTGTCGAACTACTTGGCATTAGAATTGTTTTTCTTTCGTTTTATGTATTTAATACCTTTGCGGTGGTGACACACCTTAACCGCACTTTATCAACCATTGAATACTTTTGTTGAAAGTGCTTCGTACCAAAGATTCTGTCGTCGAAGCTGAGAATTATAGCTTTTACTACCAGAAGATGTGTCTAAACGTCGTCTTTATAATTCCATAGTTGTATTGCAATGGAAGAACGATAACTTTTCAACTAGGCCTACTACAATATTGCAATGTACTGTAACGTGACGATGTATAAGCCTTTGTGATCAGTTATCGTATAGTAATGACTAATGAGTGTTTAGACGTTCTGACTCCCGCGTGAAACACTTCGAAAGGTAATCTAGACTGGAAAGAAATTGAAAGTGCGATCTATCGATCAATGACTACGTATTTCACACGGCCGGGAAACGGTTTAGGCAAACCGGTTCACGCTGAAATGGTTCAAGAAATGAGTGTATATCACAATGATTCAGAAACACTTTGGCAAAACCGCGGTCAAAACGTTTCAGCGCCAGCCATTTTAAATATTTACGTAAGTTAATATATTAGTATATAGGCCCTATATATTGGTAGTATATTGGATATTGGTGACGTAAGTCGGTATATAATCGATAACGGAGCTGGACATCATCAAGGATCGATTTATCGCAAGCGTTCAAGGTTACCCTGAATCGGTTTGACGTTTATATCAATCGTATCAAGTTCTCCAATCCACTTGCCAAACTGGATTGGAACTAAAGCGTTTTACACCAAAACCGACAGATATATCACCATCTGTAAACCGTTTCAGCGTGAACCGGTTTGACTAAACCGTTTCCCGACTGTTCTATATACGTAGTTAATGACTGTCGTTAGAATTTTATTCGTTCAATTATTTTACTCATTGTTGTCAGTGAGCTTCAACACTTGCTAAAACTCACCTCCTAATTGTGCTTGGTTTATTTTTGTTGACACAATCTAGAATCTGTAAATAACTGATGAAGAATCAAAGAACGGTACGTAATATGAACATGCTAACATGACTGAATTCTACCGTGGCGGATCCGTTATTAAGTTTCGAAACTAATCTGACTTGAATTTAATATCATTTGATGTTGGTTGAATTTCGAAGTAGGCGTACCATAAGACCATTTATCTCCCTAACCAGTGTGCTAAATAAGGAAGTATATTAACGGGACATTCTAAATTAATTTTAAGAAAATAAATAACCTACTGACGATAGGGCCTAAGTGATGTTGATGAAGTTTTCCTTTTCGCACATCTGCATTCTAAGATTTACATATAGGGCCCAATGTTTCTTCCTTAATCATCAACAAAAAAAATTATAATAAGGGTTTTTGAACTTGTCAGTTTGACCGTCGACATTATTTTCGAGTCTAATTCTCTTCCATGTCGTGATTTACGTGTCTTTCACTCGTTTATGTTTACCCTACGGTAATTAATTTAATACGTCCATTATGGACAGTACTACAATCGTCAATATTGACGAATTCATATTATTATGACCTATTCACAATTTTATTGATATGTAAAATTGGCCTTCCATATTTGTTAAGACTATCAAAGTAATTTTATGCTACTTCCATTTATTTACTGACAGCAATATTAAAACCAATCTGAATCTATTAAATCTCACATTAGTCAGCGTAAGTTATAACGAGCTGAATGAGTTTCAATTATTAAAGTAAGTCCTGAATTGGTGAATCTGTAATCGTAACCAAACATCTAAATAATGTAGATGATTTTATCAAATAAGTCATGATTGGTATTGTGAAGTGTGGAGCCCAGTTTACCTATTATAGTAACCTTATTTTTAGGTTGAAGAAAATCTGGAATTCATTTAGAGCTATGACCACTAACGCCTAAAGTGCAACCGTAATGTCATGTAATGGACTAATGAACTGTATGAAATAGCTTCTTGTTCATTCTTCCCACAATGTAATAATGTACTAGTTTATTATTTATTGAATTGTTACTTTGCTTCCACACCACAGTTTTGTTTTCTAGTCTATAGGGGGAATTTCATACAAATGTTATTAGATGGTTGCATGTATCAGGTTATGATCATTCAACTTACGGTTGACGATTATGAGTGAATTCATTGTTAAAATGTATGGTATGCCTAGTTGTAGCAACACTGATTCACATTAATATTTAATTTGTATCGTAAGTTATTTTGTAAATATTACGAATTGTTGACAATACACCTTCTAGGTGCAATATTTTAAATGATTTATGTTGGGTGTAACTAATTAAATTGTTAATTGTAGAGAATTGGTATGCCTTGTACATTATAATGTTATTAATTAAATAATAAATCAATTAGGTTAATTTCAACAATTGTCAATGTGATTGCAGTGGAACCTTTTCGGTACGTTTTTCAGGGGACCAGACAAAAGATCATATAGCTAAAGAAACTATGGTGGTATTCAACATATGAGAGCATATGGATGGGATCAAAACATAAACTCACCAAGATGAAAAATGTACTAATGAGGTTATACTGTACTGATGACTGAGTGATGAACCTAAGTACCGGTATGTCAAAACATCAATTCTCTGTACGGTAGTTCCTCTGAAGTAAACTGATTTGAGCGGCTTTCAATTTGTGTGGATACGCAGATTGACTTTTTTCTCCAATTCCTCACACTGACGCTCGGTTAGTTCGAGCCACCAAACTATGTCAACGTACGTAAAGATTGTATGAAGTACAATTATGATTGTATTGTTTGATAAGAAGTAGACACTGAAATACCATGAAAAACGTCTGGAGATAATGAGATGTAGGGCAGGGATTAGGCCGAGTCAATAGTGTGTGAGACAGAGGGTGAAAGACAAAATCTTTCATCTGATCATACAAATAGACAAACTTTCCACGTTGCGTATGCATTCTTGAAGTATAATTCTTTAAAAGAACGTTGTTTCCTCGTTACCGATAAAAAAGTAATGCAATTCCTTTGAAAGTTACTGCTTAATAGTTCAAGAACCCGTTCCCAAAATAGGAATTTCCTCCCCAACTCTGCAACTTTGGCCCCGTAATTACGTTAGTAGGCTTGGGCCTATCATACAAACAGCAGTTAGGAAAAGTGAACAAAGTAACAGCTCGTAAGTCTTGCTGTGTTCACAGGATTGGAAATTAGGTGGTTGGTAATCTAGATACCAATGATACAAATGAACTTTCATTCAGTCTTCATTTATATTCTTGTCAGATATGGTACATTTTTACAATAGTCGACCAATATAACTTGTTTTAGTGTATTTAGATTGTAATTGTGGCCACTGAACAATTATTTCATCAGCAAAGTACATTAATATCTTGCCACTCAAGGACAGTGATTTGACTCGACAAATGCTTTCAATGAAAACAATTGTGGTGTCACAAACCCATAGGAACTTCATAGCAAATGCTACAAAACATATTGGAATGCAAGTACCAGGACCATTACATAGCACTAAACTCGGACGTAGTTGTACCATTAGGGGAATACATTTAACCAATGCAAAAACGGTGGTGAAAATAGATGTAACATAAGATTGATTAACGTTACGACTTCGTGGAATCTTCATGATTTCATAATCCGCGTCTCGTGACTTTTCGACGCAATGTATTTTGGCCTCACTCGACGTATCTGTTGAGCTCATGATATATATCCGTGGAGAGAAACGTCTTATATTCAGGTTTTCAGTAAGTTTCAACATTTCGGAAGTGTGGCCTCCAGAGCCTATGATGATGACAGTTTTTACAGGCCTAGGCCTATCCCAGCCGAAAACGTTTGGTTTTCTTTGAGAAGCATTTCTTCTAAAGAGTGTAAGGTGTATATATCTTAAAAGTCCCAACACAAGAAGAGTAAATACGCATACCAATAAAATGAGAAGACTCATAACTATGCCTAGCCGAACAATGGCAAAACCCTAATAGCCCTCCTTAGCCTAGGAAAACGTCACTGTCAGATAAACATTTAGAGGTTAGGTTCTTCAGTTGCTGTAGTTCATATTTTAACCACGGCAGTAGTATCCATATTTCACCATTGGCATTGAGCCTAAGTTGATACTACTGCCCCACGTGCTTTACCATGCTTTACTCACTGATCATGCCTGGCCCTGGCTATGTTATGTTGGTGACAATGCATGACTTTGTTTTGTTGTTGGGTTTTGTCGCCATGAGGTAATCAAGATGTTGATATTTCAGAAATTGTATAGAATATTACTTGATATATCATGATAGTGTACTTATAAATATGCTGTCTACTTTCGTTCCGAGTTATCACTCCGTATTTTCATCGTCAGGTAAGACTGAATCTGAGATTGCTTGGCCGAACTATAACGTAGGCCTAGGCCTAATAACACCAATCTGTCTTGAACAATTTCACAACCAGATAAATTGTAGGCCTATCATCCAAAGTAGCTAAAAGCATTGAATTTGTAGTGCTAAACGGCATTATCTCATCTATTTGTCAATATATACAGTAGGGAAAAGTGGTATAGGACCTAGGCCTATAGCACCGAGGCCTAGCAGCTGTACAGCTACAACCTCACCACAAACTCAATACCTAGGCCATTAAGTATCTATAGGCCTATAGTGTTTCTAGGCCTATCTTGTGGCATTGATCTAGGCCTACTACTCAATGCCTGTGGCTAGAATAGGCAAATTTTGAAAATGTATACGCCGACCCTAATCCCAGGAACATTCATGCAGGCATTGAATTTGGAGGTTTACTACAAATTCAATGATGCGGGCATTGAATGATGTCGATCGTTTCTACAGCAACCAGAACTATGATAAAATTAATATGCCTGGTCTGTTTTAGGGTTATGTTAGGTGGTTGTTGATCATGGTTAGGGTTAGTAGGCCTAGGCCAGGACATGAACCATAAAACGACAATTTAGGCCTAGTTGTTCATTCAACACAAAACCTTACCCTACCTCTGACCATACTAAATAACCTGACGAGCATTATCCATGAAAAGGCTGGTTGAGGATACAGCATATTTACCATTGAAAATGCTGGTAGGCCTACTTATTTTGTATTTTTTTAATGCTGCCTAATAGCTAGGTTATAAGGGGGATACGAATTAGCGGTGATGAAGTGATGGTAGGTGAATGGACGACGTTTTTTTCAAAGACCTTATGCAGTTGGACTCGAACCTATGCCCAACATGACTTCAGTTTCTACCATTAGCGATCATTGACTGAACCCCGGGGGCGGCTTTATTGGTAGTGTTTATAGAATACCCCATCTCTCAAGTACGTGTATTAACCTTTCAAGAAGTATCGGGCCTGCGGATCTTCATTTTAATTTGTTATAAGAGACAATTTTGAACGATAGGTTTACGTGAAATTCTTATGAACTGGAATGCGAAAGTGTAAATCAGACACAACTAATTTCTAGAGAAATGTGTAGGCGTAGTTATTTATTACTATTGTGCAATAGTGTCATTATTTGTTTAAATCTAGCCCCAGGGTTGTTATGTCCTTTAATTTAATTTTGATATGTCCTCATATCAACAGGCGCATGTGACAAGTAGGCCTACGGTATTTCAAGACATTTTATTGATTTGTATAAAATAGACCTGTGACCTATGACGTTTCATTACTGTATTTGTTTTGTTCCAGCTGTTACGGCTCGTCAACAAAGGATGATGCCAGTACACATATCGACTAGCAGTACCGTTGAAGAAGGAAGAGAAGGCTGCTAATACGGCAGTACTTTGCAGAGGTTGACGCAATGAGGCCGTAGCAAGAAGAGGGAAGAAGATGGATGCAACAACGAGAACTAGTAAGCCCGATGCCAGTAAGTAGAAAAACGGAGTTGTTATTTTCCAATCATCATAATGGTGTCATTATTGAAGAATTTATTCCCGCATAAGGTATGGGTTTTTGTAAACGTCCTTTCACTCATCATCACTCCATAGTTTCATAATCACCCGCGCTCATTCGTACCCCCGTATAACCTAGCTGTTGGTGGGGTCGTTAAGCAAACAATAATCATCATCAGGATCTTCATTTTAATTGTTAATATGCCTAAGAGACAATGGAACAATAGGTTTAGGCCCTACATGAAATTCTTATTAATTCAAAAGTGAAAGTTTAAATCAAACACAAGTAATTTCAAGAGAAATGTTTAGGCCTATAGTTATTTATCACTATAGTGCAATAGTGTCCCCATACCAATTATTTGAGTGGGGTGACGCCTCTAATAGCCAGTTCACACGAGGCATTGCAATGCTAATCTTGGAATGCTAGCATTCCAATGCCACCCATTTTACTATTCACACTACTAAAGGCCAATGCCGGCATTGGAGTCATCCATCGAGGATTTGGACAAGGTCGTCCATAACCTTACTTTTTTTCCAATGGCATGGTTCTTGTGGTTTGATTGCCACAAGAATGCATTTTCTTGATAGATGTTAATAAGAGTGACCTCACGGTCGTATGTCCAATTAGAATTTTTTTTAGGAGGCATTACGGTATTGGAATAACGACGAAATAATAAGCAATAAATTAAATAGGCTATAACAAAGGGTTTTCGCGCCCACTTTCTTCGCTCTCACCGAGTGGGATGAGTCAAATCGATTCACTCGAAAGTTATTTTAAATCGATATATCTCGACCTTAATTAATTTCGACTACTGTACAAATACTGCAATCTGATTGGTCAGCGTTCCAACGCCGAGAAGCCCAATGCTTGGTTTTAGAACTCACATCTAAAAGATTTCAAAGCTCCAATGCCAACGTTAAGATAGTTCAGACGGAAGCATTGGAATGCTAGCATTCCAAGATTAGCCTTGCAATGCCTCCTGTGAACTGGCTATCAGGTCCTTGCGACCCTGGGGCGACATTTGAAAGAATGATGATGCTATTATTCTCCCCAATTCAAGAGGAAACTAGATATTGTCATCTCAGTTTCAGAAGTTATTTATAATTTATTTATTCATCATCAGGCCAGGACCCACCCCCTTTTCAAAGACATGACATTTATAAGCATTACTGATTCTGTATCAAAACATTGAAAGAATCACGTATTGTCTTTGTCGTGGTTCAGAAAAGGGGGCAGGTCCTGGAGGACATTTTATCAAATTGAAATTTCTTGAACTGAGATGTTGATTTCTAGTTTTCTTTTAAATTATTAAATTAGAAGAAAAAATAGTGTCATTATTTGTTTGAATCTAGACCCAGGGTTGTGGTCCTTTAATTTAATTTTGATATGTCCTCATATCAACAGGCGTATGTGACAAGTAGGCCTACGGTATTTCAAGACATTCTATTGATTTGTATAAAATGGACCCACCTAAGACGTTTCATTACTGTATTTGTTTTGTTCCAGCTGTTACGGCTCGTCAACAAAGGATGATGCCAACACGGGTATCAACTAGCAGTACCGTTGAAGAAGGAAGAGAAGGCAACTAAGACGGCGTTACGATGTAGACGTTGACGCAATGAGGTCGTAGCAAGAAGAGGGAAGAAGATGAACGCAACAACGAGAGCTACAAGTACCATTTCAACACACGTATCAACTAGCAGTACTTACCGTTGAAGAAGGAAGAGAAGGCAACTACGAACTACAAGTCCGATGCCAGTAAGTAGAAAAACGGAGTTGCTATTTTTCAATCATCATAATGGTGACATTATCGAAGAATTTATTCAATTGTTTTCAAAATGTTCTTTCCTCGTCCCACAAAATTTTAGCCAAATGAAAAAGTAACGACTTTGTTACTTCTTTTACTTTTGTCAAGTTTGATTTATTTAAGACTGTTTTGGGTTACTGAGACTACTTAGCACCTACTCACAAAAATACACTAGGAAGAACTGGAGGTAAAAGAAGAACTGTGATCGTTTTTAAGGGACCTGAAAAATAAAACTATCCATGCAGGAAAATGATCCATCCAGGAAAAAACTTCAAAATGTATTTCTTTTCCAAGAATTAATTTCTCCGTCGGAATATCTAATTATAGGCCTGCAGTGATCGTACAATTATCGTTATTTCAAAAGTACGTTCTAAAAATACACCAATAATTGCATTTTTCTTGTTGAATCAGTGACGTTTTTCCGTAGGGCAACGGAACTTTCTTGAAATTCAGAAATCCTCGAGTTATCACTCATAAAAATAATTAGATTAGCATTAGCGAAGATTTGAATGCAACTCTTACGGTTTTGTCTGTCGTTTTTATTGTTATTTTGTTTGTAACAGGATTTGACCGATCGATATTGAACTTTTTCTGTATACGCAAACTTATCCAACTTGGAACACTATAGTTTTTAAGTCAAATCGGTTAAACCATTTTTCTGAAACATCATATCAAAGTTTCTAAAAAACTTATAAGATTGGGCTACGTGGAAAAAATTGGAGAATGAAATCTCACCGAAATAATTCAAACTCTCACCAGTTCATAGAAATTAATTGCAAGAGGTCCAAAAGTACCTTAGTTAACCCTGTACATTTCGGTCAAAAATTTTTGTCCTCTGAAATTCATTGTTGAATTTCTCAGTTCTGTTGTTATTTATCCATATGGTTATCAAATTCGAACACAAATCCGGTCTCCGTTTCAAAATCGAGTTTAATTTAAAGATTTCAGAGTAAAAATCAACTTAGTGTACTCACCATGGTAGGGTCCTATATAGAATTCTGGAATCCTTCTAATTACTTTTCCATTAGCATTATTAGCAAAATTTCAACGGAATAACTCTTTTGAAATGTCCTCTCGTCATCCCACAAAATTTTAGCCGAATCAAAAATGATGATTTTTTATGACTCTGAAAAGTGGCTGGAAATTGCAGTTTTTGGGTAATTCAGACACCTTTTTCTTGGAAATGGCTGATGCGAGTATAGCCAAATTTGCTGAGGATTTAGGGACCATCAAGTTATACTCATAAAAAAATACTAGAACATCATAGCTCTCACCAGTTCATAGAAATTAATTGCGAAAGGTCCAAAAGTACCTTAGTTAACCCTGTACATTTCGGTCAAAAATTTTTGCTCTCTGAAATTCATTGTTGAATTTCTCAGTTCTGTTGTTATTTATTCATATGGTTATCAAATTCGAACACAAATCCGGTCTCCGTTTCAAAATCGAGTTTAATTTAAAGATTTTAGAGCAAAAATCAACTTACTGTACTCACCATGGTAGGGTCCTATATAGAATTCTGGAATCCTTCTAATTACTTTCCATTAGCATTATTAGCAAAATTTCAACGGAATAACTCTTTTGAAATGTCCTCTCGTCTTCCCACAAAATTTTAGCCGAATCAAAAATGATGATTTTTTATGACTCTGAAAAGTGGCTGGAAATTGCAGTTTTTGGGTAATTCAGACACCTTTTTCTTGGAAATGGCTGATGCGAGTATAGCCAAATTTGCTGAGGATTTAGGGACCATCAAGTTATACTCATAAAAAAATACTAGAACATCATAGCTCTCACCAGTTCATAGAAATTAATTGCGAAAGGTCCAAAAGTACCTTAGTTATCCTGTACATTTCGGTCAAAAATTTTTGTTCTCTGAAATTCATTGTTGAATTTCTCAGTTCTGTTGTTATTTATTCATATGGTTATCAAATTCGAACACAAATCCGGTCTCCGTTTCCAAATCGAGTTTAATTTAAAGATTTTAGAGCAAAAATCAACTTAGTGTACTCACCATGGTAGGGTCCTGTATAGAATTCTGGAATCCTTCTAATTACTTTTCCATTAGCATTATTAGCAAAATTTCAACGGAATAACTCTTTTGAAATGTCCTCTCGTCTTCCCACAAATTTTAGCCGAATCAAAAATGATGATTTTTTATGACTCTGAAAAGTGGCTGGAAATTGCAGTTTTTGGGTAATTCAGACACCTTTTTCTTGGAAATGGCTGATGCGAGTATAGCCAAATTTGCTGAGGATTTAGGGACCATCAAGTTATACTCATAAAAAAATACTAGAACATCATAGCTCTCACCAGTTCATAGAAATTAATTGCGAAAGGTCCAAAAGTACCTTAGTTAACCCTGTACATTTCGGTCAAAAATTTTGTTCTCTGAAATTCATTGTTGAATTTCTCAGTTCTGTTGTTATTTATTCATATGGTTATCAAATTCGAACACAAATCCGGTCTCCGTTTCCAAATCGAGTTTAATTTAAAGATTTTAGAGCAAAAATCAACTTAGTGTACTCACCATGGTAGGGTCCTATATAGAATTCTGGAATCCTTCTAATTACTTTTCCATTAGCATTATTAGCAAAATTTCAACGGAATAACTCTTTTGAAATGTCCTCTCGTCTTCCCACAAAATTTTAGCCGAATCAAAAATGATGATTTTTTATGACTCTGAAAAGTGGCTGGAAATTGCAGTTTTTGGGTAATTCAGACACCTTTTTCTTGGAAATGGCTGATGCGAGTATAGCCAAATTTGCTGAGGATTTAGGGACCATCAAGTTATACTCATAAAAAAATACTAGAACATCATAGCTCTCACCAGTTCATAGAAATTAATTGCGAAAGGTCCAAAAGTACCTTAGTTAACCCTGTACATTTCGGTCAAAAATTTTTGTCCTCTGAAATTCATTGTTGAATTTCTCAGTTCTGTTGTTATTTATTCATATGGTTATCAAATTCGAACACAAATCCGGTCTCCGTTTCAAAATCGAGTTTAATTTAAAGATTTAGAGCAAAAATCAACTTAGTGTACTCACCATGGTAGGGTCCTATATAGAATTCTGGAATCCTTCTAATTACTTTTCCATTAGCATTATTAGCAAAATTTCAACGGAATAACTCTTTTGAAATGTCCTCTCGTCTTCCCACAAAATTTTAGCCGAATCAAAAATGATGATTTTTTATGACTCTGAAAAGTGGCTGGAAATTGCAGTTTTTGGGTAATTCAGACACCTTTTTCTTGGAAATGGCTGATGCGAGTATAGCCAAATTTGCTGAGGATTAGGGACCATCAAGTTATACTCATAAAAAAATACTAGAACATCATAGCTCTCACCAGTTCATAGAAATTAATTGCGAAAGGTCCAAAAGTACCTTAGTTAACCCTGTACATTTCGGTCAAAAATTTTTGTCCTCTGAAATTCATTGTTGAATTTCTCAGTTCTGTTGTTATTTATTCATATGGTTATCAAATTCGAACACAAATCCGGTCTCCGTTTCAAAATCGAGTTTAATTTAAAGATTTTAGAGCAAAAATCAACTTAGTGTACTCACCATGGTAGGGTCCTATATAGAATTCTGGAATCCTTCTAATTACTTTTCCATTAGCATTATTAGCAAAATTTCAACGGAATAACTCTTTTGAAATGTCCTCTCGTCTTCCCACAAAATTTTAGCCGAATCAAAAATGATGATTTTTTATGACTCTGAAAAGTGGCTGGAAATTGCAGTTTTTGGGTAATTCAGACACCTTTTTCTTGGAAATGGCTGATGCGAGTATAGCCAAATTTGCTGAGGATTTAGGGACCATCAAGTTATACTCATAAAAAAATACTAGAACATCATAGCTCTCACCAGTTCATAGAAATTAATTGCGAAAGGTCCAAAAGTACCTTAGTTAACCCTGTACATTTCGGTCAAAAATTTTTGTCCTCTGAAATTCATTGTTGAATTTCTCAGTTCTGTTGTTATTTATTCATATGGTTATCAAATTCGAACACAAATCCGGTCTCCGTTTCAAAATCGAGTTTAATTTAAAGATTTTAGAGCAAAAATCAACTTAGTGTACTCACCATGGTAGGGTCCTATATAGAATTCTGGAATCCTTCTAATTACTTTTCCATTAGCATTATTAGCAAAATTTCAACGGAATAACTCTTTGAAATGTCCTCTCGTCTTCCCACAAAATTTTAGCCGAATCAAAAATGATGATTTTTTATGACTCTGAAAAGTGGCTGGAAATTGCAGTTTTTGGGTAATTCAGACACCTTTTTCTTGGAAATGGCTGATGCGAGTATAGCCAAATTTGCTGAGGATTTAGGGACCATCAAGTTATACTCATAAAAAAATACTAGAACATCATAGCTCTCACCAGTTCATAGAAATTAATTGCGAAAGGTCCAAAAGTACCTTAGTTAACCCTGTACATTTCGGTCAAAAATTTTTGTCCTCTGAAATTCATTGTTGAATTTCTCAGTTCTGTTGTTATTTATTCATATGGTTATCAAATTCGAACACAAATCCGGTCTCCGTTTCCAAATCGAGTTTAATTTAAAGATTTTAGAGCAAAATCAACTTAGTGTACTCACCATGGTAGGGTCCTATATAGAATTCTGGAATCCTTCTAATTACTTTTCCATTAGCATTATTAGCAAAATTTCAACGGAATAACTCTTTTGAAATGTCCTCTCGTCTTCCCACAAAATTTTAGCCGAATCAAAAATGATGATTTTTTATGACTCTGAAAAGTGGCTGGAAATTGCAGTTTTTGGGTAATTCAGACACCTTTTTCTTGGAAATGGCTGATGCGAGTATAGCCAAATTTGCTGAGGATTTAGGGACCATCAAGTTATACTCATAAAAAAATACTAGAACATCATAGCTCTCACCAGTTCATAGAAATTAATTGCGAAAGGTCCAAAAGTACCTTAGTTAACCCTGTACATTTCGGTCAAAAATTTTGTCCTCTGAAATTCATTGTTGAATTTCTCAGTTCTGTTGTTATTTATTCATATGGTTATCAAATTCGAACACAAATCCGGTCTCCGTTTCAAAATCGAGTTTAATTTAAAGATTTTAGAGCAAAATCAACTTAGTGTACTCACCATGGTAGGGTCCTATATAGAATTCTGGAATCCTTCTAATTACTTTTCCATTAGCATTATTAGCAAAATTTCAACGGAATAACTCTTTCGAAATGTCCTCTCGTCTTCCCACAAAATTTTAGCCGAATCAAAAATGATGATTTTTTATGACTCTGAAAAGTGGCTGGAAATTGCAGTTTTTGGTAATTCAGACACCTTTTTCTTGGAAATGGCTGATGCGAGTATAGCCAAATTTGCTGAGGATTTAGGGACCATCAAGTTATACTCATAAAAAATACTAGAACATCATAGCTCTCACCAGTTCATAGAAATTAATTGCGAAAGGTCCAAAAGTACCTTAGTTAACCCTGTACATTTCGGTCAAAAATTTTTGTTCTCTGAAATTCATTGTTGAATTTCTCAGTTCTGTTGTTATTTATTCATATGGTTATCAAATTCGAACACAAATCCGGTCTCCGTTTCCAAATCGAGTTTAATTTAAAGATTTAGAGCAAAAATCAACTTAGTGTACTCACCATGGTAGGGTCCTATATAGAATTCTGGAATCCTTCTAATTACTTTTCCATTAGCATTATTAGCAAAATTTCAACGGAATAACTCTTTTGAAATGTCCTCTCGTCTTCCCACAAAATTTTAGCCGAATCAAAAATGATGATTTTTTATGACTCTGAAAAGTGGCTGGAAATTGCAGTTTTTGGGTAATTCAGACACCTTTTTCTTGGAAATGGCTGATGCGAGTATAGCCAAATTTGCTGAGGATTTAGGGACCATCAAGTTATACTCATAAAAAAATACTAGAACATCATAGCTCTCACCAGTTCATAGAAATTAATTGCGAAAGGTCCAAAAGTACCTTAGTTAACCCTGTACATTTCGGTCAAAAATTTTTGTCCTCTGAAATTCATTGTTGAATTTCTCAGTTCTGTTGTTATTTATTCATATGGTTATCAAATTCGAACACAAATCCGGTCTCCGTTCCAAAATCGAGTTTAATTTAAAGATTTTAGAGCAAAAATCAACTTAGTGTACTCACCATGGTAGGGTCCTATATAGAATTCTGGAATCCTTCTAATTACTTTTCCATTAGCATTATTAGCAAAATTTCAACGGAATAACTCTTTTGAAATGTCCTCTCGTCTTCCCACAAAATTTTAGCCGAATCAAAAATGATGATTTTTATGACTCTGAAAAGTGGCTGGAAATTGCAGTTTTTGAGTAATTCAGACACCTTTTTCTTGGAAATGGCTGATGCGAGTATAGCCAAATTTGCTGAGGATTTAGGGACCATCAAGTTATACTCATAAAAAAATACTAGAACATCATAGCTCTCACCAGTTCATAGAAATTAATTGCGAAAGGTCCAAAAGTACCTTAGTTAACCCTGTACATTTCGGTCAAAAATTTTTGTTCTCTGAAATTCATTGTTGAATTTCTCAGTTCTGTTGTTATTTATTCATATGGTTATCAAATTCGAACACAAATCCGGTCTCCGTTTCAAAATCGAGTTTAATTTAAAGATTTTAGAGCAAAAATCAACTTAGTGTACTCACCATGGTAGGGTCCTATATAGAATTCTGGAATCCTTCTAATTACTTTTCCATTAGCATTATTAGCAAAATTTCAACGGAATAACTCTTTTGAAATGTCCTCTCGTCTTCCCACAAAATTTAGCCGAATCAAAAATGATGATTTTTTATGACTCTGAAAAGTGGCTGGAAATTGCAGTTTTTGGGTAATTCAGACACCTTTTTCTTGGAAATGGCTGATGCGAGTATAGCCAAATTTGCTGAGGATTTAGGGACCATCAAGTTATACTCATAAAAAAATACTAGAACATCATAGCTCTCACCAGTTCATAGAAATTAATTGCGAAAGGTCCAAAAGTACCTTAGTTAACCCTGTACATTTCGGTCAAAAATTTTTGTCCTCTGAAATTCATTGTTGAATTTCTCAGTTCTGTTGTTATTTATTCATATGGTTATCAAATTCGAACACAAATCCGGTCTCCGTTTCAAAATCGAGTTTAATTAAAGATTTTAGAGCAAAAATCAACTTAGTGTACTCACCATGGTAGGGTCCTATATAGAATTCTGGAATCCTTCTAATTACTTTTCCATTAGCATTATTAGCAAATTTCAACGGAATAACTCTTTTGAAATGTCCTCTCGTCTTCCCACAAATTTTAGCCGAATCAAAAATGATGATTTTTTATGACTCTGAAAAGTGGCTGGAAATTGCAGTTTTTTGGGTAATTCAGACACCTTTTTCTTGGAAATGGCTGATGCGAGTATAGCCAAATTTGCTGAGGATTTAGGGACCATCAAGTTATACTCATAAAAAAATACTAGAACATCATAGCTCTCACCAGTTCATAGAAATTAATTGCGAAAGGTCCAAAAGTACCTTAGTTAACCCTGTACATTTCGGTCAAAAATTTTGTCTCTGAAATTCATTGTTGAATTTCTCAGTTCTGTTGTTATTTATTCATATGGTTATCAAATTCGAACACAAATCCGGTCTCCGTTTCAAAATCGAGTTTAATTTAAAGATTTCAGAGTAAAAATCAACTTAGTGTACTCACCATGGTAGGGTCCTATATAGAATTCTGGAATCCTTCTAATTACTTTTCCATTAGCATTATTAGCAAAATTTCAACGGAATAACTCTTTTGAAATGTCCTCTCGTCTTCCCACAAAATTTTAGCCGAATCAAAAATGATGATTTTTTATGACTCTGAAAAGTGGCTGGAAATTGCAGTTTTTGGGTAATTCAGACACCTTTTTCTTGGAAATGGCTGATGCGAGTATAGCCAAATTTGCTGAGGATTTAGGGACCATCAAGTTATACTCATAAAAAAATACTAGAACATCATAGCTCTCACCAGTTCATAGAAATTAATTGCGAAAGGTCCAAAAGTACCTTAGTTAACCCTGTACATTTCGGTCAAAAATTTTTGTCCTCTGAAATTCATTGTTGAATTTCTCAGTTCTGTTGTTATTTATCCATATGGTTATCAAATTCGAACACAAATCCGGTCTCCGTTTCAAAATCGAGTTTATATAAAGATTTTAGAGCAAAAATCAACTTAGTGTACTCACCATGGTAGGGTCCTATATAGAATTCTGGAATCCTTCTAATTACTTTTCCATTAGCATTATTAGCAAAATTTCAACGGAATAACTCTTTTGAAATGTCCTCTCGTCTTCCCACAAAATTTTAGCCGAATCAAAAATGATGATTTTTTATGACTCTGAAAAGTGGCTGGAAATTGCAGTTTTTGGGTAATTCAGACACCTTTTTCTTGGAAATGGCTGATGCGAGTATAGCCAAATTTGCTGAGGATTTAGGGACCATCAAGTTATACTCATAAAAAATCCTAGAACATCATAGCTCTCACCAGTTCATAGAAATTAATTGCGAAAGGTCCAAAAGTACCTTAGTTAACCCTGTACATTTCGGTCAAAAATTTTTTTCCTCTGAAATTCATTGTTGAATTTCTCAGTTCTGTTGTTATTTATTCATATGGTTATCAAATTCGAACACAAATCCGGTCTCCGTTTCAAAATCGAGTTTAATCTAAAGATTTCAGAGCAAAAATCAACTTAGTGTACTCACCATGGTAGGGTCCTATATAGAATTCTGGAATCCTTCTAATTACTTTTCCATTAGCATTATTAGCAAAATTTCAACGGAATAACTCTTTTGAAATGTCCTCTCGTCTTCCCACAAAATTTTAGCCGAATCAAAAATGATGATTTTTTATGACTCTGAAAAGTGGCTGGAAATTGCAGTTTTGGGTAATTCAGACACCTTTTTCTTGGAAATGGCTGATGCGAGTATAGCCAAATTTGCTGAGGATTTAGGGACCATCAAGTTATACTCATAAAAAAATACTAGAACATCATAGCTCTCACCAGTTCATAGAAATTAATTGCGAAAGGTCCAAAAGTACCTTAGTTAACCCTGTACATTTCGGTCAAAAATTTTTGTCCTCTGAAATTCATTGTTGAATTTCTCAGTTCTGTTGTTATTCATTCATATGGTTATCAAATTCGAACACAAATCCGGTCTCCGTTTCAAAATCGAGTTTAATTTAAAGATTTCAGAGTAAAAATCAACTTAGTGTACTCACCATGGTAGTGTCCTATATAGAATTCTGGAATCCTTCTAATTACTTCTCCATTAGCATTATTAGCAAAATTTCAACGGAATAACTCTTTTGAAATGTCCTCTCGTCTTCCCACAAAATTTTAGCCGAATCAAAAATGATGATTTTTTATGACTCTGAAAAGTGGCTGGAAATTGCAGTTTTTGGGTAATTCAGACACTTTTTTCTTGGAAATGGCTGATGCGAGTATAGCCAAATTGCTGAGGATTTAGGGACCATCAAGTTATACTCATAAAAAAATACTAGAACATCATAGCTCCTCACCAGTTCATAGAAATTAATTGCGAAGGTCCAAAGTACCTTAGTTAACCCTTTACATTTCGGTCAAAAATTTTGTCTCTCTGAAATTCTTGTTGAATTTCTCAGTTCTGTTGTTATTTATCATATGGTTATCAAAATTCGAACACAAATCCGGTCTCCGTTTCAAAATCGAGTTCATTTAAAGATTTCAGAGACAAAATCAACTTAGTGTACTCACCATTGTAGGGCCCTATATAGAATTCTGGAATCCTTCTGATTACTTTTCCATTAGCATTATGAGCAAAATTTCAACGGAATAACTCTTTTGAAATGTCCTCTCGTCATCCTACAAAATTTTAGCCGAATCAAAAATGATGATTTTTTATGACTCTGAAAGTGGCTGGAAATTGCAGTTTTTTGGGTATTCAGACACCTTTTTCTTGGAAATGGCTGATGCGAGTATAGCCAATTTGCTGAGGATTTAGGGACCATCAAGTTATACTCATAAAAAAATACTAGAACATCATAGCTCT
Source organism: Brachyptera putata (assembly GCA_907164805.1). Classification (NCBI taxonomy): domain Eukaryota; kingdom Metazoa; phylum Arthropoda; class Insecta; order Plecoptera; family Taeniopterygidae; genus Brachyptera; species Brachyptera putata. The sequence continues at coordinate 3,485,565 of OU015473.1, forward strand.
CACCAGTTCATAGAAATTAATTGCGAAAGGTCAAAAGTACCTTAGTTAACCCTGTACATTTCGGTCAAAATTTTTTGTCCTCTGAAATTCATTGTTGAATTTCTCAGTTCTGTTAGTTATTTATTCATATGGTTATCAAATTCGAACACAAATCCGGTCTCCGTTTCAAATCGAGTTTAATTTAAAGATTTTAAAGCAAAATTCAACTTAGTGTACTCACCATGGTAGTGTCCTATATAGAATTCTGGAATCCTTCTGATTACTATTCCATTAGCATTATTAGCAAAATTTCAACGGAATAACTCTTTTGAATGTCTCCTCTCGTCTTCCCACAAAATTTAGCCGAATCAAAAATGATGATTTTTATGACTCTGAAAAGTGGCTGGAAATTGCAGTTTTTGGGTTAATTCAGGACACCTTTTCTTGGAAATGGCTGATGCGAGTATAGCCAAATTTGCTGAGGATTTAGGGACCATCAAGTTATACTCATAAAAAAATACTAGAACATCATAGCTCTCACCAGTTCATAGAAATTAATTGCGAAAGGTCCAAAGTACCTTAGTTAACCCTGTACATTTTGGTCAAAAATTTTTGTTCCTCTAAATTCATTGTTGAATTTCTCAGTTCTGTTGTTATTTATTCATATGGTTATCAAATTCGAACACAAATCCGGTCTCCGTTTCCAAAATCGAGTTTAATTTAAAGATTTTAGAGCAAAAATCAACTTACGTGTACTCACCATGGTAGGGTCCTATATAGAATTCTGGAAATCCTTCTAATTACTTTCCATTAGCATTATTAGCAATGACAAAATTTCAACGGAATAACATCTTGTGAAATGTCCTCTCGTCTTCCCCAAATTTTAGCCTGAATCAAAAATGATGGATTTTTTATGACTCTGAAAGTGGCTGAAAACTGAGTTGTTTGGGGTAATTCAGACACCTTTTTCTTGGAAATGGCTGATGCGAGTATAGTCCAAATTTGCTGAGGATTTAGGGACCACAAGGTATACTCATAAAAATACTAGAACATCTAGCTCTCACCAGTTCATAGAATTAATTGCGAAAGGTCAAAGTACCTTAGTTAACCCTGTACATTCGGTCAAAAATTTTTGTCCTCTGAATTCTTGTTGAATTTCTCAGTTCTGTTGTTATTTATTCATATGGTTATCAAATTCGACACACAAATCCGGTCTCCGTTTCAAAATCGAGTTTAATTTAAAGATTTTAGAGCAAAAATCAACTACTGTACTCACCATAGGTAGGGTCCTATATAGAATTCTGGAATCCTTCTAATTACTTTCCATTAGCATTATGAGCAAAATTTCAACGGAATAACTCTTTTGAAATGTCCTGCTCGTCTTCCCACAAAATTTTAGCCGAATCAAAAATGATTTTTTATGACTCTGAAAAGTGGCTGGAAATTGCAGTTTTTTTGGGTATTCAGACACCTTTTTTCTTGAAATGGCTCTGATGCGAGTAGGTATAGCCAAATTTGCTGAGGATTAGGGACCATAATGTTATACTCATAAAAAATACTAGAACATCATAGCTCGCACCGTTCATAGAATTAATTCGGAAGTCCAAAAGTTACCTAGTAACCCTGTACATTTCGGTCAAAAATTTTTGTTCTCTAATATTGTGAATTCCGTTCTGTGTATTATTCTATGGTATCAAATCGAGAACAAATCGGTCTCCGTCCAATCGAGTTTAATTAAATTGAGAGCAAAATCAAGGGTACTACCCGGTGTAAATTAATTGGAACCCCTTTAATTCCTACATTTGGCAAAATTTCAAGGAATACTTTTGAAATGTCTCTCGTTTCCCACAAAATTGCCGAACAAATGATGATTTTTTAGACTGAAAAGTGGCTGGAAATTGCAGTTTTTTGGGAAAATTTAGAACTTTTTTTTTTGGAAATGGGATGCGAGTTAGCCAAAATTTTTTGAGGTTAGGGACCATCAAGTTTACTCATAAAAAAATAAGACATCATAGCTCTCACCAGTTTATAGAAATTAATTGCGAAAGGGCCAAAATACCTTGTTACCTTTCTTTGGTCAAAAATTTGTTCTCTGAAATTTCATTGTTTTAATTCTCGTCTTTGTTTTTTATTCATAGGTTACAAATTCTAACCAAATCCGGTTTCCCTTTCAAAAAACGAGTTCAAATTAAAGATTTAGAGTAAAAATAATTAGGTACTCCCATGGGAGGCCCTTTTAGAATAGGGAAACCTTTTAATTCTTTCCCTAGCATTTTAGCAAAATTTCAACGGAAAACTCTTTTGAAAGTCCTCTCGTTTCCCAAAAATTTTTTGCCTAATCAAAATGTATTTTTTAGACTTGAAAATGGGGAAATGGTTTTGGGTAATCAGACCCTTTTCTTTGGGAAAAGGCTGTGCGAGTATAGCCAAAAATTTCTGAGGATTGGGACCACGAGTTTTACTCATAAAAAATACTAGAACTATAGCTTCACCAGTGATAGAAATTTAATTTCAAAGGGCCAAAAATACCTTTGTTAACCCGTACCTTTCGGCAAAAAATTTTTGTTCTCGAAATTTATTGTTGAATTTTTCAGTTTGTTTTTATTACCATAGGTATCAAATCGAAAAAAAATCGGTTCCGTTTTAAAATCGGTTAATTTTAAAAATTTTAGAGCAAAAAAAAACCTAGGGGTCACCATGGTGGGTCTATATGAATTCTGGAACCTTTAATTCTTTTCCCTTGCATTATTTGCAAAATTTCAAAGGAAAAACTCTTTTTAAAAAGCCTCGCTTCCCCCAAATTTTAGCCAATCAAAATGATGATTTTTTTGACTCTGAAAAGTGGCGGAAAAATTTCAGTTTCGGGTAATTTAGACACTTTCTTTTTGGAAAAGGGTGATGCGGTAAGCCCAAAAATTTTTGGGGATTCAGGGCATCAAGTTAACTCATAAAAAAAAACTAGAAAAATCATAGTTCACCAGTGTAGAAAAAATTGCGAAAGGCCCAAAAATCTTAGTTAAACCTGTCATTTTGGTCAAAAATTTTTGTTTCTGAAATTCATTTGTTGAATTTCTCAGGGGAA